>WAAD01002279.1:168407-235823 GCA_013389945.1 Fregata magnificens
TCCAGTAGACAGCAGTAAATGCAATTTTTTACAGTTTAACAGGGTCTAATTCTGTAGGAGAGCATGCGTCAAATATTAAAATAATACGTCTTTTGCTTGCCCATTACCATACTTGTACATTGTAATCGTTGCATATCTTTGTATCATACTAGGCGTCTTTACGGAGTTTCTAAATGAAAAATACAGTGTTTGTTGTATGGGGACATGACAGTCCATATCCAATTTATGACTCCAGCCATTTACAAAAAAATCTCAGTTTTACAATTGCATCCAGAGAGCAAAGAGAGGCTGTGGCACAAATGAATACAAACAGGTCAGCATCTACAAGAATTACTCACCCATTCTTAACACATCTATTCATAAATAAGATATTTAGGTTATTTCCTTTTAGAAGCTATTCATCTGCTTAACCATGTATATTCTTCTACTTTGCAACAGCTTGCTGGCAGCTCAAGTATTTCAGAGAACTTGTTTACACATTTTTGTCACATGCATTATTGTGCCATTTGGAACAATTTGCTAACAATTTAAAACTACATATTTGAATTAACTTTTTCAATTTCTAATGATCAGTATGAGGGTACAAAAGTAAATCAACAATGATGCTTTATCTGCAATTAAAAAAGCTTCCTCCTGCTGGATGTGGTAGTGGGTAATAATTTGGTCTAGTCAAGTTTTTGCTTTGAGTTGGATCAAACAGCAAATACCGTAGTAAAATTAATAACGCTTTTACTTCTAAAACTAGACTGGGTCATATATTGTTCATTTTCACACTTCACTGATGCTTTTGACTCGGACAGGACGGGCTTTTGTAACCTTCCTCACCTTGAGTAGCACCCTACTCTACAAGCATCACCAGAGCTTCTAATAGACCTACTGGCAGTACTGTCCCACTGGAGTTGAGGTGTCAGGATCCAGCACTCTCTATTTGTTTATAATTTCATTCCCATATGACTGAAGAAAAACACCCTGACAAAAGGAAGTAATCTCTCTAAGGAAGGCTAACTCTTTTTTTTTCCCCTACTCCTTACAATGGTGATTTTTATCAGATGAGTCATCTGCCAGGTTTTATGAATCGGTGCTCATGTTGTGGATCCATTAGGGGTTTGTACTTCTCTCCATGACAATGAAGTTGGAGGGAGTGATGAGGAGCCAGCTGCTTAGATCAAGTGGCAGTGTCTGTCCACTCCTAAGCCTGTAGCCAAAATCAACAGTGTGTCTTTACAGTTGATCTAGGGAATGATGTTACAAAAATGGGATGTTCGCACTAATGACTTAGTCAAATACATCTGGAGCCTTTTTCCCTGAAGAAATGAAACTGGTGTAATAACACAACATGGTCTCCTTATTATGTAAATCATGAGGCAGAAAGCTGAGGACGTTATTTAAAGAAAACGGAGGAAAGCTGAAGACTTGCTCAAGTAATTTCCCGTTTTTACCCCGTGTGAGATCTTGCAGATGGCAGGAAGGAATAGAAAAAGCAGCAAGGCTCCTAGCTTCCAAATGTGAGACAATTCTCTTCTCACAATAAGATTTTAAGCCACTGAAAATCTGCAGTTTTCTACGACAGAAGCATGTGGACACGTTGTAAGTAAGAAAATCAAGCCAGACTTTATCTACACATCCGCTATGTTGAAAATAAAGGAATAATATAGGTTGCCACTTGTGACTGGATTTTGGAAGCATGAATTTGATAAAGTGCTTAAAGACACACTCTGGTTTTGAGCCCAGGAAATCTCTCTAGCTTGCAAATAGAAATTACCACCTTCTTACACTAACTGAAACTTGGATGCAGTGGAAAAGAGGGAAAGAACGAACTAGAATATTTTCTGTAATTTTTGGCTGATCATGCAGGATTCATCTTTACTTCATTTAAACTTTGTGGTCAAATTTTTGGCTTATTTTATTCAAGTTATTTGGGATCATGATGTATTTTTGGAAAATTTTTCTCCCACAACTTGATTTTGCTATGCCATTCAAAATGTACCATCTACATATGAATGTGAAGCTTCATGGGTTGCTGCCTGTGGATGAAGAAAAATGAACCTTCAGCACTCAGCAAAGCCAGGCCAACGTCCTGTCACAAAAAAACCTCAATAGCTTTACTCTTCTGGCACAACAAGGTTTTCCTGAATAGATAAAGCAGATCTATGCAAGAGACAACATTTCTGAGGGCATGACTCAGACGTGAAGTTCTCTCGGGAGTGCTGACTATCACAGAGCTCACCATCCTCTGCTTAACTGTCAAGGCCCATCCTCTTACATTTCATGTTCTGCAGAGAAAGAGATGTAGCAGGTCTTAGTGCATCACTGCGGGGTGCACTACTGAAAAGAGCTCAAATACTTCAGAGATGACTGCACATAAGGATTTACATAAATGAGAACAGGGAAGAGTTACTGTAAGACTTTGAGGTTTACTGTGTGCTCAGATCGTGCAGACAACTTATTATACTGCTCTACAACACTTATCGCTCCACTGAATTTGCAGAGGGTGTTCTGTGGCTCATTGTTTGTGACTTAGGTATTGGTCAAGACATTGACAATTTTCACCAACTTCAGTCCGGTGTGACTTTTCTCATGGGAGAACATAATTTTACACCTCGAAAGTCTGCCTTTTTCCATATTTCTGATTTATTTTCATTCATTCTTTCTCCTAATTAGCACTGTGAACTTCTTCTCTGGGGACCAGGAACTTCCAACGCATATAAGGAAACTGCTAATATGAAAGCAAGCTATGGGTAGAAATCAAGAACCATGACTACAACTAATTAAATGTTCCTGCATAATAGAGAAGCAGGAATTTTTGTTCTGCTCTTAAAAATCCAAAAACTTCACTTACCTTATCAAAGACAGCAAATCATCACATATTCTCACTTTCAGTGCCCTTGCCCTAGCAATACGATTAGGGCTCCAGCTGACAACCTCTGCTGAATCTCACTGGGGCAGCAGAAGGGGTTACCCATGCCTCTAGAAAAGCACAAGGATCAAATCTGTCTCAGATCCCCCGGTACTGTTTTTTGTAGCACAGTGTTTTCAAACAAAATTGATGAAAGCTAAAGAGACAGGACAAGGAGATCATGGTGATACCCTCTAGCACAGTGACGGAGCAGATAGCTGGCAGTGATAATGCCTTAAACCCTAGCTGTGAGCTCCAGCAGGATTCATCTGCCAGAGCCTTCACTTTCTGTAATTTTGCACCTTTTTCAGTATTTGCCTGTTCTTATTCCTGGTTAAGTGGCATATGCGTTCCTAATAGCTGTAGGCTGCAGTGTGCGTAATATTCCACTGGTTTAAACACAGTTCAACGTAAAACACCCAACAGCATTTTCACAGGTTTACAGACACCCATATAAATGCACAGTATAGGGTCTCAAGCATTACGGTAGTTGAAGGCTATGAGACATACGTATGTTTTGCACCTTCTAATCCTACAACCTTCATTTCATAGCAAGACATAATTCTAAGACTACATGAAAATTTTCTTCCTCGCTATGTGAAGATTCACTTGCATAAACAGAATGTTTGTGTACTGAAAGGCACCATCACCTGCAGATATATGGTACTTCCTTCATAAACCTTATTGCTAGACTTTGCTCTTAGGGTATTTTAATCGTATCACTTCTGATGAGCCTGATCAACAGGGTCAGTGTTTCCACTTGCATAGATCTTTATTCTTGAATGTTTGTGTGGATTGCAATTAAAGTGTAAGGCAAGGAGGGCATTGGGGCTTTCTGGTATAGAGCAGGGGCTTTTCAGACATTACTTGATTGGCTATAACATAGACCAGGTTAGCAACCTTAATGAAATAACGTTCTGCTGAAGACAGCAAAATCCTTCTTCCCATGGATGCAAAATCCGTTCTCTGCATTGACGGGATCTGGGTTCAAGCAAGAACTTATTATTTCTGAAATATGGAATGCATTTGCTCTTGGAACACGTGTCCTTTTTATGCCCCTTGGTTCACGAGCTTGTTGCAAAGCTACAAATTTGCTATAAAATTCCTTTCAAGGTGCAGTGCTGCTAGAAATTTGTAGAATAATAGAGATCCTTTCATCCTTTGTATTTAAACATGCAATTTGCTTTAACAGGATCTGATCAACCATTAAAACCCACTCTGTGTTTTATGCGTTTAACAAAAAACATACTTGCACAAATAAAATAGACTGCATGCAAGGCTACAATATACCTATTTATGTTTTACATATAACAAGGTCTTGCAGAACTCCTTTTGTCCTGAGGGGTTTAACAGCTCTGTCCCAACACCACTAGTGGAAGGTCAAGCCCTTTGGAAGGAAAGCTGCAGCACAACACACTGCTAGCGTAATATGTTTGTTTGTTAGGGCGTTGGGTTGGCAGTCCCAAAGCGGGGGTTCAACTCCTGCAAGAGGGATGCTCCATCACAGTACTTAAGTCAAAATATATCTGTGATCCACTCCAGTCACCATCTATCCAAGAATGCCAGCATTTTTCAACAGGAACTGTTTTGTCAGATAATGGCTAGTCAGGTGGTCAGTTCAAGGGGTCTCCCTCTTAGCTGAAATGCTTAGGTACTGCTGGAGTATGAACCTTAACCATGAGGGGAGTTTTAAAGTCCGGAAAGTTTTAAAGTCCAGGAGAGGATGCCAGCTTTTCAGAAACATTTGCATGGGGTCTGTAATGTTGAATGTCTCTCATGTTGCTAATGTGACACTGAGAAGAAAGAAGTTCTCAGTGTTCAAGCTTTATCTGAAAGACATGCAATAAGATTGAAGATTGACTAACTCTTTCCTTTTTAAAAGTGATTAATTGGCCATAGAATTACAGGTTTTTGCCATTTTTTTCAATGAAGAGGAAAATGCATTTTTTCATGTAGTCCTGTTCGTTTACTTAGATATGCAAAGTTTTGTTTTCTTGAAGGCATCAAGTAGGCATCAAGCAACAAGGGAGAATATTTTGGCTTGTAGTTCAAAGGCCTTTTCACAAGTAGCACTTCACTCAAAAGCTCATTCCCTTAGCTTTTCTCAAGAGCATTTTTTCCCAGTGTTTCTTCTGGCTTTGTCTTTAGCTTTTTTTTGTTCTTAATTCTTGATTGTTTCCTCTTGCCTTTTTTTTTTTCTTTTTTTTTTTTTTCCCAAAACCACAAAAACCCAATAACAACTAAATCTACTCAACTAACCAGTCTATATGTATGGATTGGAGGCCCCGTGGTTTCAACCATCAGATCCTGTGAAGTTACTTACAGAGTACCAGGAGGACGTCATAAACATTAGCATTAGTGGAAAACCAAGAAATTAATTGCAAGAGATACTTCAAAGACATTTTCAGCCCTTGGAACTAAGAACTGATAACTTATTTGATATCTTGTCCTATGTATTTCTCTAGGAATTTTGTTTCCTTTGCTGTCATTAACATTCTAGAATGAAAGCATTAAAATTGATTTTTATTTTGGAAATACGAAGATCCAAAAATCAATTTTTATTTTGAAGATTCTTCTATGCGATGCATTTGTCATATCAGAGCTGAAAGTGAAAATTTAAAAAACTTATCAAATGCAACAGCTACATTTTGATAACATTTCCGTCCTTTTAAGTAATGAATGTTGCTTACTAAAGGTTTCATGCATTCTTTCAAGGAAAAGCAGAGTTTAATTATTTTTTGTCTTTGAAATATTTTGTGACCATGAACACCCCAACCTTTCCTATCAGTTCAACGGATATAGCCAGGACTGCAACTCACTGAGTCACTGCAGTTTTTAAGATAATAGTAAAAAACCCCAAACTCTTAGTTTTTACACACATATATATATAATGCTAAGGATTACATCTGTGTAACTAGTTTTAAGAGAATATTTTACCACGGTTGTCATGAAAAATAGCACATACCATCTTTGTCTTCTTGTTCTTTTTCAAAGCCCGAATCTTTTGGCTGACCAAATGATCCCAAGACCTCTAAAATATTCTGTGATCTTTCTAATTGGATACACTGATGTCTGCTGGAAAACAGATGTGATCAACTGCAGTCATCTGTGAAGCTGAAACAAAATGCAGCATGTTTTCTTCAGGAAAACTTTATCAGTAACTCTACCTCCTTCCAAGGCCTAGATGTAATCCATAAATAAAAGAGTTGCCATTTGATGAGAAGGAGGAAATTCTATCTTAGTCAATGACAGGGAAAGTGAAATGTGGTCACCCAGAGTTCCTGCAATTCAAAGCCAACTCATGCCCACTTTAATTATTATGATGTATGTTCCCGCTCAACTTTAATAGGACTGCTTGTACGAGTAAAGGATCTCAATTGCAAGGGTCACATTTGCTTTGCTTTTTCATCTCTAGTTTAGAGTTAGAAAACCTGCAGAAAGGACAAGGATCCTTTGAGAGAGCCATCTGTTCAACTGACTCTGCCTCCCCCAGGAAAGATTAGCACAAACCCAGGGTGGTCAGTGTGGGTAGACCCCTGGCTAGCGACTGAGTGGAAGGGGGAGTAGACTGGCCTCATATTGTCTTAAGAAGCTGTGGGACTCAAAGCCAAAGCACAAGGTGTTTTTGGAGAGGACTGCATTAGTGTAAGACTGGATGGCAGAAACCACCACATATCCACAGGAAACCAGAGACGCCAGATAGATGGGTTGAGGAGGTGACTGCAACAATTGTTACATTTTCATGTATTTTATTACTTGTAATTTTAGCTTTAATTTCACCACAGGTTTTTCAATCTCAGTGGAATATTAGAAAGCAAAAATTTCACATAGCGAGGGAAGGTGGACTCAGGAACACGGACCTACAAAGGCCTGGGAAGTAGATTCATGGTTGAGTAACTTGTTTGTGGGGACTGCAGGATTGGTGAGGATGGAGATTGCAGATACTAATTATTTTGATTAGTGAGGATTTGGTACTTTCAATAAGTTTAAGGAGTTTTGGTTTTGTTCCAAGCTCTTTAGACTCTAGATGGGTTGAGATAGTCTGAGGCTTTGGCAATCGTGATGGAGTTGCACTTGGGCCTCACCTCTGCTTTATATGTAAATGGTGAAGTTATCCACATGTAAGCTGCTGTGTTACAATGACTTCTCTTTGGAAAACATTGCGTTTCAATCAACGGCTCTTTATCTTTGGGCAGGGTGAGGTCTGTCTCTGAGAGCTCAGCCCCACAGCAGCGAGAGGGAGGCCATGCTGGTGACTCCTGCTGGGACTCCTCCTGGGGACGCTGACATTGGAACCACTGCGCTGCCTCTGTTCCCAGGCAGGATTTCACCCGTTAAGAGGACTGGCTCAGCTCCCACCTCTATTGTTTTAATCTGCTTGAAAACGCAGACATCGATAAAACCATTAAGGTAGGTGACATCTTCAGGCATTATTTACCTGTGAGGGTTAAGGCATGTCTTGCTTTTATGTGAAAATCAGACTCCTGATACCAGCATGTGGTTTTGGGAGCTGTGATTATAGTGAGGGACCCATAATACTATGCTTTTATCTTGTTAGGTTTTAGTACAAAATTCTTGCAGACATCTAGCATACATAGATACAATGGTTCAATATGAATTTATAATTAATTTTATTCACAGTAGTAATGTCAATGATCAAACTGAAATCAAAGACTAGTAAGAATTCAACTTTAGACTGTCATTCTTAGCCATCTCAAAGCTCATTCAGAATAAATTAAAAATTATAACAATAAATTAATGAAATAATATTGTATCTTTTCAGAGGACACAGGCTCCCAGTTTCTATGAAAACTGCTCTGCAGCCAGCTGCTTCTGCAGCTGACATTTGCTTATTGAGCCAAATCCATATCTCAGGGCAGACCAGAGGGAATGTGTCTATTCTGGTTCCTGAGAAACAAAGCAGACGAGGGCTATTTCTAGTGGCCTTTCAGGTCCAGTGTGGGTGGTTGAGAACTTTGAATCAAAGTCCTCCCTTTCAAAATTGAACCCAGTGATATGAATTTTGAACAGGGCTGACAGACTTAAACCCAGTACAGGAGGAGACTGAGACAGTTTGTGATGAAAGAAGCAACTTCTCCGCCTCTTGGAATGAGAGTGTTATCTTGAAGAAATGGGAAAAGCAATAAATAAGGAACAAACTCAGAAGAATGAATTTAAATATTAGAGGGCACTAAAATTTAGGAAAAATGTCCTGGCTTGTTTTCTTCAAAACATTTTGATGAACTTGAACATTCTGATAAACTAAGAAACTCAAAAAAAGCTGTCAGCTTGGGCCAAAAACAAAAAAATGCTGGCTGATGTGTGGAATGCTCACTGGTTTTTTTTCTTTGCAGAGTTATACAATAAAATCTGGCCAGTATATGTGACTATGATATGGGGGAGGAGGGAAGGAGGGAAGGCGAGGAAGAAGGTTAAAGACTTTCAAGTCTGGATGCTTAATTCTAGGTATCTAAATCTGTATTTCTTGTACAAAATATTTTGAGAGGTGCTTATACATCTCAGAACTTCCTCCCAAATCATTTAAGGTTGATTTTGTCTTCTTAAGATGATGTTATCCAATGTTCTTTATTCAGTGAAGGGAAGCATCTATAAACCATTTCTTTTTTGAATGGCTTTATTTTTGAATCCTTGCTTACTCTAAATTAGATCTGAAACGGTTTCTCCTGAACATTAGAGGATGAAGGAGTAGAGGGTACATTGTGTTTCTAAAAGGCAGTCTAATGATAAACATTGATACATACTTAATGCTAAAAGTGATATTGTGTTCCAGTTGTAAAACACTTTAAAAATGTATACAGTCTGCAGAGGAAGAGAGGGAAACTGGCAGGTATTTCATTTTTTATCAAAGACTAGCCATTCATAAATTGCTGAACAATGGCAACTGCATGCAGGGGTAACGCCTGGACTTAGAGTGAACCATAGCATTTCATAAACTTGTAGAGCTAGGCATAAAGTGCTACCGTTGGGAGTCTGCATCACTGAGTATTTGCTCACTTAAACCCCAGGGCAGAGGAGAAATTTTCATGGAGCTTATAGTGATTTATAATGGGAAGCATAGGCTTTTTCATAGACATTGTTCTCAGTGACAGTGTAAAGAAAGAGAGCACTAAATCTCTTCTCATCATAACTAATGATTAAGTCAGCAGCTTTTTTGGCGAATACAGAATGCCCTTCTACAAAAACAAAGTATTCTATTGTGATGTATTACATATAAAAAACCCATAAGTATCCCATAAGGCTATTGCAATATTTTTAACTAGATCTTCCCTCTTTGTCACCATATTGAAATAAATGGAATGTGTCAGACTGAGTAATGCTCTTTCAATAAGTTTTTAGGAGCTCACTTAGAAGTTTGGCAAAATATAAAGAAACGAGGAAAACTTTCTCAGGATCCTCTATGGCCTGAATGAAAGATCGGTCCATTAAGGAGAAAAGCTTATGCTGATGCTGACACTAATAAATGGGACAGGGAAGGATATTTCTGCTTAGTTTGGGCTACCTTGCTCCAAGTTTGCTGCCTCAAGTTGCCTTGTGAAATAAATCAGCCAGCTGAAGATGATTCATTGCATTACAAAGTTCCCATCAATATAATGGGGAAATCAGTTTTGTGTGAGTGTTCAAACGTGAACCCACCCTCAACTATTAGGAGTCAAAGGGCCAGCAGTCCCTGAAAAATTAACTCCCCTGCATCCACTGTTCAGACCTCGATTTGAACTATGGCATTAGGAATGCCTCTTCCTTCAGAGGGTGTTTCTGTTATTCAGTCTGGATACTGAACTTGCTTTAGCATCATACATTATTTGGAAGAAAATATCATTATTTTCTTAGGCTGTTCCTTCTCCAGTGCTTTCATTTCAGATGTGATCTCAGCCCTGTTGAAGGCAGTGATAACACTCCTACAGCCATCGCCAGGGCCAGGCTTTTACTCTCTATTTTGACTCTCGAGGCAAATTTTTAGAAGGTGGACCTTCAGAGTTAGATCTATCCCCCCTTAGAGAGGGATTTTAAGTCCCTCTTGTAGGGAATATAAATGCATCCTCTTTTATAAATAAGTTCCCTAAAATATTTTATACATCAAAACACTTACAAAAATACCTCCTCAGTGCTCCTCAGATGGGAAAAACTGCAGTAGAAATTATGGGCAACGTGAAAGAATTGTGTTTAACCATGATGCTGCCCCTCGGTAACGGTGAGACTTTAGGACTCCATTGATCTCGATGTTGCAAGTGCTGTATTTTAATACCATGCGTCTTTCATTCTTTAGAAGAAAAACAGATTAATGAGAATCCATTTTCAAGAGATTCTTCTCTTGTGACACTGATCCTACAGTGTGTTCTGTAGGAACACACTTTTAACTATCTTAAATTAGATAGTTTAAACATATCTGAAACGTTAGGAAATCTTGCCTTGTAAGTCTGTTTTTACGTCTCTGTAATACAGGCTTTCCTGAGTATCACGTCTGGAATCCTAGCCACAATTCACAAAAGTTACGGGTGGGTAAAGTGGGCCCTCCTCAGACTTAAGAATCCTTCAGCTTTCCTTCCCTCTGCCTTTGCCTCACAAAGGTCCTAGTCAAGAGTGGGATAGAAGGAAATCCCATTAGAGCCTAATAATGCTGCTTCTTTCCAGAGGGAGTCACTAGAAAGTAATTTATTTCTTCAGCGCGCAACTGGAGGTACTCATTTGTCAAAGGCTTGTGCATGCTGCTGCTATGGCCTTCGTTATCCCAGGAACAAGGGACTGAGGTTGTGACCCAAAAAGCCTGTTCCTACTGCCAGGCTGGCCGTGTTTGTTCCTTACTTGCTCAAACATCACGTACAAGCCTACTGGACATATAAGGCTGTGCTCATAGCTGGAATTTGTAGAGTGTGTATAAGGTATGAAAAGCCACAATTCTGCCGCCTTCCCATATTAGCACCAATAAGACACTACAGGCGAGAGTACTGCTATCAGCTGCATTCCTTCGTCTCCTGAGCCATGGGCAGCTCTAATTTTCAGACGTGCTTTCCTCCTCCCCCCAGCCCCCCGCTTTTCTCTATTGTTATGTCTTTCCCATCAAGGGAATTCGCCCTCAAGTTCAGAACACACACACTTAGGAGATGCAGTGGAGAATCAGCCCTTTGTGAGCGTGTGAAGGATGCTTTCCTTGACCTGTCAGAGAACATATTTTACTTGATGAGAAAGAATGCTTGGCCAAATTCCTCCCTACTGTAAGCAGGCTGCTAGAAGTGGACTTACATTAGGGCTGAGCATGGCCTACTTTGGTTGGCAGAAGGTCTCCTAAGCAGATGACACTTACTGTTTACAATGTATTGGCTGCTTTTACTGCTCTTTTAAGTGATGGTGGGTGTTTATACCAAACAATGCAAATAGGAAGTCGTTTGTTTGTGAGGGCCTAATCCTGAAGCCCTTATTTGGTGTTTACTGAAGTTAAATTCTGCCTTTACTCAGATAAACTCCAGTTGAATTCACAAGGAGTTTGCCACAGGGAGGACAAGAAGAGGACTGTGGGAGTGTGCTGCTTGGTTTTGGCCAAAGCACAAAGACACTTTACGTTAAAAACACGTACTGAAGAAAATAGAGGCACACACAATTACTGCCTATATGCATGGGGCACTGTACGTGGGCACACGAACACAATTGCACACTAATCTAATCAATACATTCATTTCTTATTAGAACATAATTACACATCCCAGGAGGCTGGAACAGAAAAGTCCCATTAACCCCTCATGCCCTTTTCAGCTTTCCTCTGCCTTTCCATCTAACAGACCCCTGTGTCACTCCACTCATTAGCAGTTACTGTCTCTGACATTGTTACATAAATAAGGATGTCGACCTGTCAGAATGGGTCACCCAATTCAAGGGTGATGATAAATATCTGTCCCTCTGAATTAGGCCAAAGACACCAGAGTACAGGACAGCTACTGTTGATTATTGGATAGTTAATGTATAGAGGACAAAAGGTGCTGAGGCCTGGTCACTTTTTGGATCATTAATATGGATTTAGGCCTATTGTTAAAAAAAAAGCACACACACACAAAAAACTAGGTTAGCAAGAACATGCATAACTTTCAATTTGGGATAGCATGTATAGATGGCGGGTAGAATCATGGTGTTGAAGGTGTGGCTTTTACATGAAATGGATGGTGCTTTTAGATATGCAAACAAAATATTTTGGGGTCAGGTTGAAAACAGTTTGTGCTCCCCCATGCTTACAAATGCAATGTAAGTAAAAGGCACAGCGGATGCCTTTAAATAAGCAGAAATGACTCCAGGAAGGGGAATACGCAGTAAAGCGGTATTCAGTTCAGAAGCAGCTACAGGGCTGCTGCTGAGGCATATCACACGGTTTGCACTGAAACCCACCAATTATTGCCAAGACTCTTTTCTGAAACTCTGCTTTATTTTCAAAACACCTTTTTCTACTTAAATAATGAGAGGACTGGAGAGTATCTGTAACCCCAATTCATTCATTTGGTGATTACTATCTTCTTGCTTTAGTGACAGATTATTCCTTGCAGGTAGCACTTAAGTGTGATGCAACACACTGCTTTGATTTTAATAGGAGATAATGTAAAAATATCAAGGCAGTTTTGTAGACAGAGGCTTTTGCCATTCCAAATAAGAATGAATTAAGACCCTTTTCCAAAAGACTCGATGCTGTAACTCACTGAAAATGTTAAGTGCTGGGGAGGAACATCCCTTAGGATTTATTTATCTAAGAGTCTAATCGCAGCACCCACAACTTTCCCTGAATTCAGTGTCCCACAGGATCAGACTGTCATATCGCTGTCTAGAGTTTATTACAGCAGTTTGCTCTGCATGGAAGATTCAGTCTGGTAGAGAGCTAAGTGTCCTGTAAAGAAGTCAGTGTTAAGTACAGCATGTCTTTGCAGAGTCAGGCCCCTCAGTTAGTTTTACTTCACTCGTCCCTACCTCTGTGCATTGCTACTTCCTTTACAGTCCTGCCCCTGAGCTATGAGAGATGCGACTACAGCATTCTTCTAGAGCAAGGCTCTGCCAGACGATGATACCAACACATGTGCCAATTCAGTAGTGCAAGGTAGCTGTAATTCGCTCCGTGTTTCCCTCTTCCTCATTTCCTCCACCCTCAGGGAAGCAACTGTTGCAAGGAGTATCCCTATTTTCCTGGCACACTGGCATATGGAAAAGTTCTGCTAGTTATTGTAGTGAGAAATCTCAGCCTCACTGGTGGTGCCAGACAGCAATCTTTGGAGCACAGGAGGTTCAACGAGTCCACTCTAGTTTGCTGAGACACCGCACCAGTGCTGAAGTGCTGATTTGAGTAGGGACTGTGAGTGCTGGCTTAGTGGACTACATTCACATCTTTATCCAGGTTCAGCTATGCAGATCTGGAAAAAGAAAATGCAGGCTGATCAGAACTAGGGATACCTACAGCTCCTGAATTTCCCTTGCTGGGCTAAGACTCAAGGGACTTAAGGGACAAACTCTGGAGCTGGTCTACGGTGGCAGATTTATAACCTCAGTGGATGAGACCCAGAAGGGAATGTCTAATGTATCCTGTACACAAACTGTATATCAGCAAAAGATATCGAAAAGATTTAGAAACACACTGTTCCCAAATCTATTTTTTCCCATTCAGACTGCAGTCACACATACCATTTTATTTAATTGCACTAGATTCTACTATTTTGTAATTATTATTGGTAAGATTCATACTCCTCCATGAAATCAATTTTCAGAATTAATTTTCCAGAACAGATTTGTCAATGCGTGAATCTGCAGATGTGTTTCTGCTGGAATATACAACATTTTCTCTGCAGACTGAAGCCTTTGGGGTCTCAAAGTTGTAAAAAAAGGAAAGAGTCAACCTTTTTGTATCATTATAACAACTAAAATTTGAAGATGTTTTGATCTGAGATTTCCTCAATGTATTTTCTAATATGCTTTGAAGATGATGTTATAGGAAAGACAAGGTTGTTGCATGGCTTGGAAGTGCGTAGTGTAGTAAGGTTGCTTGCTAATGCCTCTATTTCTTAAAGGCATAGACCTGTCATCGTTCTGACTGATATCATCAGACATCCTCAGACGTCAACACTTATTCCATTATAATGACAGATTTGATAGTCTGTGGGAAATATGTAAAAACCATAATTCAGGAAAATACACTAAATTACATTATTTCTTTGTATTTGGTTATTTCCTAAATATTTCACAGCACCAGCATGGCTGTATTAGCTTCATGCCTATCAGAAACCAGGGGGAACCACGTCAAAATGTAAGTTAAAAAATGAAAATATACTTCTTTCCTTTTTAAAGTTGATTGTAAAAAACCTTGTGCATACACACATCCTACATTTATAAAAATAATTCCTAACACCCTCTAAAAAAGTCTAATCATAATATCTCAAATATGTGGCCAATATATATGGGATTATTTTGCAGCAGTGGGTTAAGCATATTGCTGGCAAAGAACTCCAGGGCACGATGATATAAATTCACAGAAATAGTGCTTGCTAATGCAGTAAATGACGACAGCTGCTGTAACTGCAGAACTAAAAGGGAGCTCTATCCAAGAATAATGAATATTTCCCATTGCATTTCAGAAGTGCATGCTTTGCACATGTGAGTTTGGGTCATAACTCAGTCAGCCCTATGTATCCCTCCGTTTACTGCATGGTAACATTTAGAGGAATTAATTAAAGGTCCGAAGTTAGTCATGCACATACTCAGCGTGAGAATTCCAGCAAGGCAGCCCCTGGTAGCCAAGTCCTCAGCGCGGTCATGGGCCAGGTACCGCCCGGTCCGCACAGAGCCCCTTGCAATGCCTGGCTCACCCCAGCCTGCTGAAGGCAACGGCACTCCTGCCGTAAACCGCCAGGGCGAGAAAGCCATTTGGCTGCCTGTTGCAGCCTGGTAACAATCTGCCCGTTTGTGCTGGTGGTTTTTGTGCTGTGACTACCTTTCCAACAGGAACTGGACTGAGATCACTGGCGTATTCCAGTCTAGCCACTGAAAGGCTGCCTGTTTATTAAAACCATACTCTCTGTGAAATGCATCTTTGTCTATGAAATGGCATGGCCATTACATAATAAGTTTGTGACTTATGGTCGTCAGATAGCGTGTTTGCAGTAGGCAAAGCAGTAGGCCTTGAGGGATCAGGATTTGTTAGCCCAAGGCTGTCCATCTCCAGGTGCTTTCATGCTTGCTTGCTTCATTGAAACATAATAATTGACAGGACTTAGCTTCTTGAAGAGTGAACAGCACTACATCTACCATTGGATGAAGCAAAACCAAACCAGCAGCTATAGTGTAAAATGTATCAGAAGCATCTGAAGCACCTGGACACCTGTCAGGGTGGTGTGGAAAGCTACCTGGGTTATCTCGAGAGCTCGGGTATTGGTAGCAGTCTAGCTGTGGTAGGATGGCGCACCATGAACATTAATTTACCCAACTGAGAAGTGCTTGAGGCTGTGGTTCCACAAACATTTCTCTCTCTGGCAATTTTGGCTCCAGCAGGTCATGCTGCCACCACCCAGGGCTGTTTGCGGCAGTCCCTACACTGCCCTCTTTGTTCTGCACAGAGGGGTGGCAGGAGCATGGGAGCAGGCAGCAGCAAGCCAGAATGGGCATCGCCTGCTGACGCTGACTCTGTGTCCTGGAGAAATGTGTGTGTAACCACAACCCGAGGGGCAGGATGAATAAGCTTTGTGGAAGCCTGTGACTAAATCATTCTGGAAAATAGGCTCTAGGCTCTTTTGAAAACGTTACCCATTGCTATTAGGGGCTAGATGTCTTAAAGTAAAGGCAAAAGGCCATTTAGTCTATTCTTTAAGTGCATAGCGTCATGTATAAAAGAAATCACCAGCACAGCTAGCGTTAGCTGGAAGGTGTGAACTTGGAAATATTCAAAACCCGCCTGGACGCAGTCCTGTGCCCCCTGCTGTAGGTGAACCTGCTCAAGCAGGGGGGTTGGACAAGGTGATCTCCAAGGGTCCCTTCCAAGCCCAACCATTCTGTGATTCTGCGATTCTCAGCAAGTAATTGATGACCATAAGGATTACACTGCCCTCTCTGAAGTGGTTCCTGGTGCTGATCTAATCAGTGCCAAGTACAGTAGTTGTTGATCTGTGCCAAGAACCTTTCTCTTCTATTACCTGTGTTAAGCCTATTCCCTGGACGCAAAAGTAACATTCATAAGTATTGAAGCCAAAGCAAAATAGGAAAAAGTGGTTATCTGTTACAGGGAGTTAGGAAAGAGGTCTGTCGTGTCTGTTGTATCAGTTTATCTGAAAATTCTGGCAGTGAAATGTTCCTTGCTCGTTTGATTGTGTGTTATCAAAGGGTGTGTGCAATGTCTCAGAGCAGCAAACAAAGCTAAATTCCTGCGAGTAAATTATCCACCATGAATTACTCAACAGCTCCATACCAGTCAAGTTACAAATATTAGTATACATTAGCATGCATGTTACCAGTGTGGTATCAGCTGATGTTGTTAAGGTGTGATGCAATAAATTGCCTAAATGATTCTGGGTACCATTATACGGTAAGCATGCAAGACCCCCTCTGCCTCCTACAGGCACCCACACAGCTCCATGTGTTACGCCTTGAAAACATTCATTTGCAAGTTTGTCCCTAAGTGGTATGATGGAAAAACTTCCACTCTTGCACTAAATCCTGGAAATTAGGTATGGAAGAAAGCAAAGACCTCCTGCCTCCTACAATCGGTTTGGCAAAGGCAGGCGACAAGAGGCTGGTCCTTACTAGTCTTCTTACAACACTAAATCTGCCATTCATCACGGCCCCTATGACAAGAAGGTTATTTGTCTGCCTGGCTGACCTAACTCCAGGGCTGTGCCAGGAAGTGTGTCTTGGGCAGGTACGGCCGTGCACTGCGGTGGTTATCCTGGCTGGCCTTGAACAGGGCCAGCAACGTCAGTCGGGAGTTACTTCGCAAGCTGTCTTTTACCAAAAAAAAGCAAGCCAAACTGTTGACAGAGAGATGCCAAAGGCTTTGTAATGCCTACAGCCAAGTGTGCCCCACGCTGTGATCTCATCAGATGTCATGTGCTAACTCGGTACTTCATGGAGGGCTTTTATAGTGTGTATGGGAGGCACTATTGGTGAATAAGTGGCATGCTTTCTTCTGAATCTGGCTTAAACTCAGCATTAGTGGACACTGTGGGTGCCTACTCCAGTAACAGTCTTGCTACCAACCTCTTCTGTTGCTGTGGTCATTTTTCCATTATTTTTGCAAAAGTGCATGTGACAATGTAATTAATGACTATGCTTCTTATGGTAGTGGAAGCACGCAAGTGCTGCAGGGTGGATCTCACATCTAACCATACAGGACAGGTGTGCACTCAGGAAACAGAGGGACATGGCATTCCCCAGCATCAGGCAGTCCCCATTTTTGGCTGGGTGTATGGGAAGTGTGACGTGAAAGGGGCAAAGACGATGAGAGAAGAAAGTAGGAGCAACAGGCGTGTCCTGAAGCTGCGGTGAAGACAGGGTAGACACAGAATGACTGATGCTCACTGTAGAAAATGTGTGTGATAGAAGCAAAGCGGATCAGTGATTAGAAAATAAGCAAAAACAGAACCTGAGAAATTACCCTTTTCCAGGCTATAGAGCCAAGTTCAGATTCTTTCAGGAACTGCTTCCATTTACATCAATGAGAGGAGAAAATACCTGCTCACCCTGAAATATGTGATTTCCATTGCTGAATTACAGTTTTATGCGCTCAAACATATGGCCCATGTCCCCCTGACCCCACCAGGAACACAGTTGCACAGCTTCTGTCATAGCTGGCTTGACGTGTTGGGTTGGCGGGATTTCCAGATTTGGGATAGAAAATTTCTGCTCCGTGACCCCACCTTTTTGCAGCCCTTCTGGTACGTAGAGAAGGGCATCCTTTCCCAGCACTCATGGCACACCAATGAAATTCTCGCTAATGTAACAAAGAGCAGATTGGCCCCTTAGACTTTGGTTTGGCTGCATTAGTTTTCATGGATACAGCATACACCTTTGCCAGCAGGTAGGATGCACAGACTTGCAGAGTGTGCGCCTTCATTGCTTGCATGGGCTTGAATCCTATTGTATGAACTTGGCTAAACAGCAGCATTTTAGATTTAGCTTAACTGTCAGTAACACCTTTAACTCAACTCTTTCATAATAGGGTGGTGTACAGCTCCATCCATTAGCATCCTTCTGAATTACCGTAGAAATTTTTGAAACAAAAGACGTTTTTTAAGTAAGCGAAGAATCATACCCAGTTACTCAAAAAATAGCATCGCTAGTTCAAACTTTATTAATATTTTACTCTACTTTAATTTTGGTATACTTCCTGTGTAGACACAGATATGTACACATACACGCGCACACACACATGCACAGATTTATATATATATGTGTGTGCGTATATATATACACACATACGTGTGTTCCCTATATATATACATGTATGTTTGCCTGGAACGTATATGAATTGTCAGCATGTTTGTAGAATGTTCTCTAAGATGTTTTGGAGTTCGCCAGTGATATGTCATTATTGATGATTTATTCATATTGCAGAAGTGCCTGCAGAACCTAGCCAAAACAAGGATCAGATTGTGTTAGGCAGTCTTCAAATGCTTCCTGCTTTGATGCAAATGTTTCAGAGAGGAGGTGAAGAGAAAGAAAGATGCAAGAACTACAAAGCAGACTAGTGGTTTAGCTGGAAATAAATTTTGGTGTCCTGACTAATACCTTTCGATTCTCGCTGGCTTCACGTATTGCAGACTGATGAATCATGTATCGGCAGCAGAATTTGTCTGAATGAATCTTATCACAGATTGCTCTGATGCTCAGTCCTGCAGGGCTCCAAGCAGTTGATGGCAGCCTTCAGAAACTCCTCCTGCTCTACTGGATTTCAGAGTCCTGACACTGAATTTACTCTGCTCATGCTGTGATCAGATCCGGCTAGGACCATGCTTTGCCCTCAGCACTCAGTCCAAGGTCCCTCTGAATTTCCAAAGATGTGAGCTGCATTTTATCCCCATTACGCTTGTTCACATCCAGGTTCCGGAAGAAGCTTCAAGAGGAAGTGCCAGAATCTTATTAGGGAAAGATTGTTGTGCTTTTGCTCCCTGAGGAGGCCTGGCGAGATTATAAAGACAGCAGCATGCTCCTGCAGAAGGCTGAGAGGTGAAGGAAGCAGACAAGACGGAAAAGTTGATAGGAAGAAGGAAAAGTGTAAGAGAGGTACAGTGGATGGGAACATAGAGAGAAAGAATGTGAGTCTTCTCTGGTTCACTGTGTTACGATATCACTGTCTGCATTTGTCACATCATGTAACAGTGACCTGCAAATGATTATTTTTATTGCATTTATGCTTTTCATCGCTTCTTGATGATTTACAATGAAAGCTTGAAAGAGTTCACAGCTTGATTTTTTTTAATATACTCGTTGTTGTTCTGTATCTCAAGCTTTTTGTATACGCAAAATTCTTGCCAGCACAACTAAATTAGTTTAGATTGATTTTGATACATTACTGTACAATCCTTCTCCTACAGACACCCAAACCCTAATCAGCATCTGGGGGACACACTTCGGTTGGTGCAGTCATTTTCAATAGCTCTAGTTTCTGTCCGTAAGAAATGCTCAAACTGGCAAAGCTTTTGCTGGCAGACAGGCTTTCAAAATGTCAGGAAGATAGAGATGAGGGAAGGGGGAGAGAGTGGAATTTTACAGGCGATGTTTGCACGTGCTAAATAAAAAATGGGGAGAGGATTTATTTCCCTGCCTCAACTCCCTTTGCAGTTCACCTTTAAAGGAAAATATTTTTTTAATGCACATGTATTAAATGTGCTCATGTTCAGTTATGATTATTGTTTAATGAATAGGATATTCATTACATTGAAGCATATTGAGCTTACAGAAACAGCTGGAAAAATATTATAAGCATTCATTATACACAAGTGAAGAAACAAGCATGCATGTGTATGTGTTTATGTGTATGTGCCCATGTATATTAAACACCACACAGCACGTTATCTGAGAGAGGGCCCTCACAAGGACATGGGCGACATACATGCATGATGGATTTAAAATAAGAGAGTGAGAGGTGAAAAGAAATCCAAAGATCAAACAGAAACAGAATAGAAGAGAAAATAGGGAACAAACTGAGAGGCAGTTATGCTAAAAACTGGCTGTATTCCATATTAGTTAATTCAGATTTCCAGATTAAGACAAGCTAATTTTTGTATTTCTTTTTTTTGCTCTTTCATTGAAAACAGATACACCCCAATTCAAGGAGATGTTTAAACATGTGCTTAACTATAAGCATATAAGTAATCCCAGTGAAGTTGTTCTACTGAGTATTCAGAAAAGCCACGATTAATAAAGACATTCACTGTAGTTAAAAAGATCAACAAGTTCCAGGTTAGTGGAGAGGGGGAAATAACTATTACATTTTTATGTATTTAATTATATATGTGAAGAAGAGGAAGCTTGTAGCAATACATATGAGTGAGAAGCTTAAAATTGCAGAAGAGTAATAAGGGAAAGGTAAGGAGAGCAGGCAGATCTGTATCCACCCAGCTCATTTTTTAATATATTAAGAAGAAAACCTGAACAATACTAATCTTTTTCACTAGCTTATGATAGCAGAACAATAAGGTAAAAGGGATGGAACTGGCTTTATTTCAGAAAAAATCCATATCATGTAACGAGTATAGGAATCATTAAATGTTTTCCTTTCCAACAGTAACTTATTAATAAGTTCCAACAAGAGCTTATTAAACACAAACTACTGAAATCAGAGTTAAGGTCAAAATATCCATATATCTGTACCCAAGAATTTTAAAGGAGCTCAGTGTTTTTCTGGAGTGCCCGTGCATGCAATAGATATCAGCTGGGTATAAGCTTCCAGAAACACTAAGCAGCAAATACCACCTATGAAAAGGAAGTTGACAGATAGGGATGTAAAAGGCGTATTGCTTCTGCATTTCTCTAGAATAACATAGTGAAGATTAAGGTGGGTTCTATATTGCTGCAAATTTTGAAGTATAGATTTGGAGTACAGATGTTCTGAAATATACGCTCTAGTATGAGTAAGAGTCCATTTAGGAAACCCTATAGAATACATTATATTGGGAGTAGAACTATGGGATAAATGTACACGCACTTATGTCTAACTTTCTGTTCTCAGAACCTGACTGAGAAGTGGCTTCATACTCAATATGCTGAACTTTGTATGTTCTAACACGTATTTTTAAACATGTACATTAAACATGTATTTCCTTATGCCTGGCATTGCAAAGCCAAGATCCTAACTCAGGGCTCTCGCTGCACCTCCAGCAGCACACCTCAGAGTGACAGGCTGTAACTTGAGCCGAAGTTTTGTCTTGGATGAGCCAAATGCAGTCTCCTGTATGAATCTATAAAATTAAACATACCGTCTTTGATCTAAACCAATACAAGCTCAGTAAAGAGAAACAATGTGACAATCTGTATCATGGTGGAATGGATGCTGGATGCTCATTTCTTTTGTTCCCTGTTTTGATGCAACACTAATGCATCTATTACTTTATTAAAAAGTCATGTACCACAAAAAACTAGTTGGCTGTGAAGCACTTGCTGATGTCCCCTGGAGAACTGATTAGCAAACAGTATCTTTTACATGTATACACCATATTACTTTATTACCTCAATACCTTCTAACTTTTAAGTAACTGTCCTTATTCTGGCAACAGCACGGTGAGAGGAGGTTTTGTTACAGTACTCTTAGATCCTGATAGCAGGATTCTTACTGGAGATAATTAGCAAAACCTTCTTGAGCCCCAGAGATCATCATTTGCGATGAATAATCAAAATGCTGTTGTGTCCAGAGGACGCCATGCTTGAGCTTATGTGGAATATCAAAGCTGAGACTGATACTGGACTGGTCTTTATGTAGCAGTGCAGGCAGCTACCAAGAGAAGAGCATTTAATTGCTTTTTTGTTTTCTCTCAACTGCACCATCACTTGTTCATGCTAACAATCATGATATGTAGAACATCACTGATATTCCTTCACTTGCAAGCTTCAGTGCAGCTGAAAGTATTAACACTTGGTCAGACCTTCAGGAGCTAAAAAATTTTTCTCCTTTGTGTTAAAAAGGAGATGAGTGAGCCAAAAGCGAATGGTATCTTTACTCGTTGGTCCTTCCCAAAATCTGATAATCTAAACAGGGAATAATTAATGCTTCTCAATGCCTTGCTCACTTCCTTGAATGAAACAGTACTGATTTATACGCTGCTGAAATAGAAAAGTATTATATGGAGACATTGGAAAAATGGGGATCAGACTGTGTAGGTAGAGAGCTATATAGCATGGATGTTATTGGTTTAATTGCATGAATTAAGGTTTCTAAGGAGGCTTCTGTTATCTTCTGGAGAAAGGGGAAAGAAAAGCAAAAGTACTGCTACAAGGACATAAATTTAAAGGAGCAACAGCAAAGAAAATAAATATTGTCATCTTCATTGGTTATATGAATTTGGGTTCAACAGAGAATGTTTATAAAATCAGAGCTTTTCCTTTTCATCTGCACTGTCAGATTGGCTCTAGGTTGCCAGATAAATTAGATGGCTGTCGAAAAACTTTCTGTGGGTGTAGACAGCTCACAGCAAGTCAATCCTTAATTTTTTTCAGAACCTACTGTCTGTCGAAAACTCGTAGGAGTTACAAAACCCCACAACAAACTCAAAGATTCACTGTAAGAATTATAGTTGGCTGTTTGGGCCTCTGATTGCCTCGTGTCCTTGGCAAGAACAAACACTGAGCCATATCATTTGGTATCTTGAACCATAACCTGCGATAATCCATACTCTTTAATCCTTCATATAGCTGTTGCTATGTCATCACAATTTATTTTAAAATGGTATTCTTTAGTACTAATCTCATTCCTAATCATTCATATTAATGTTAGCATTAGAGTGAATTAGGGCATTATTTACCTAATATGTGCCATATGTGACACTTAAGTACTTGTAAGTAATTGCATATCAGAGAAGACAGCATTAAATGTGAATGGCACATACAGTATGAAAAATGGAAGAGGCTAATATTAAACTTTTAATAGAAATAACTTCAGCAAAACTTTCCCACAGGCAACAGAACTCTGGTATTTTTAGCTGGTTGAGGCCAATGTATGTTAAGAATAGCATTCACTGCAGTGGGAAAATACACAATTTCTATTATGGGGCAGTCAGAATAACAACATACTGATGAAACACTGGTATAAAATATGTAATTATCTAGCATGCAAAAGAATAAATCACATAAACTGTTTACAGTAGGAATTGTGAAAGGACAATGACACATTGTTGTCTTCTTTGTATAGCAAGGATAAAGTTTGGCTTCTAAAATTGCAAAATCTAATTCATGGTGTTTATGTGATGCTTCCTGCAAGAAGACTCTGATAAGATTTTTTATTTCTAATAAATTAGGTTAGATATTAGCTTGGTTAAAATGGCAGATAGAACTGGATAAAATTAGAAAGATGTTAGCTTGGATAACATCTTGTGTTTCTTCACATTGTACCATTAGACTAAAATTATACAGAATAGTCCTCCTTTCCCATGCAGCTGCAGCAAACTGCAATTTTGCTTCTAGAACCCTTACTGTATTGTAATTCACAGAGTGCAAAATTCATAATCATAGCAGAAGTGAAGTCACACTCTTTGAGCACTATGCATGGAATGATTATTCTTATTACAGAATGACTAGTCCGTCATATTAATAATTATTAATAATGCAGAGAACAAAGGCATTGTGTGTCCTCATCTATCATCATATATAAAAATAGTTTTAATTGATAAGCCCCATCTGTTCTGTGTGCTATTATTGTATCACTATAAGTTGTAAAAATAGGGTGAAATCAATATTTTTTATCTGTCCTCCTTGGTAGCAAAGAAAGACCTAAGCTTCAGGATTAGTGGGCAGATATGAGGAGGATTTCTTTCTTTGTGATACAAATCTGTATTAATTGATTTTTCTTGATGTGGATTAATTGCAGCTCTTTATTAGGAATAATATCACAAATAAACTATAGACAAGTATAGATTGCTGAGCCTAGATTTCAGCTGAATGAGGCTAATCAATATCTAAGTCTGTAATTTAAAGCAATTCATTAAGGCCTCAGGAAAAGCTAAATAATATACGTGAGAAATGTCTCATCTGGAGCCTTCAAGGAGTTTCTCCCTAAACAGAATAAATACATTTGTAATACATAATTATTGCAGATTAAGCTTGCTCAAATGCTTTTCATTTGCCAGCTATTACGCTAAGGGCGAGGAGGAACACCTCTGCAGCTCAGGCTGCAGTAGCAACACCCTGATGGGCCAGACCCCCTCTCCGTGTTCATCATCAGGCTTCCAATTCAGGAGAGGAGGACAGCTGTCATGCATTGCAATACCTCAAGTTTCTGTTTATCTTTTTGATAATGAAAGTGTTCATATTCTCATTTTAAGGAAGTGTAATGTGTTGTATACTCACTATGGTTTCTGATGGCCTACACTAGACAAGAGAAGTATACTTCAGTTTTGGCCAAGGCATTTAAGCACAAATGATAGCCACCAAGCACAGCCCACAAACTACTGCTGTGCCAACAGGTAGGGAGGAGTGTTTCCCATGGGGACGCCAGGCTCTGGTCCCAGCCTGAAGGATTGCCCAGCCAGGGCCAGCTGGCCATGCCTTCTGCCGGGGGCTTGCTCGCTGCCTTCGGGTACCGGTTCTTCGCCATCACCCCTGTACCTGTGTGCTGTGCTTTGGAGGTGCCCAGCGCACAGCTGGGACTCTCAGAATCATTTATGCCTAAAAGGTAGACCCACATAGGATTAATTTTCATCAGTATTGTATAGTAGATACATCTTGTGTCTTATAGGTCATTAAGAACTTTCCTCGGCTATTTTATATGTTGCGTGATTTCAGTTAGACAGTAATTAGACAGTAGATCATATACCATTTGAGGTTGAAGTTAGCCAACAGTTAGAAAAAAACCCAGGAGAGCTTAGTGCTTCTGTTCATTTACATTCTTCCTGTACAGCCACACAACATATATAGCAACATCTGTATTATCATTGCTTTAGTCAACATTTTGGGTATCTGTAACAACTTTGACGCTGTTCAGTCTCTGATTGGACCAGTGCATCATTCTTGCTCTCGGTTCAGTCAAATGTACAGGTCAGGTTCTGATCGTAAGCATCCATTTAAAGTTAAATACATGAGCAAACATTATTAAAATTGCTACTGATAACTACCCTTCAGGGAATTATTTTAGTGACTTGTAGTGAGTGTGTATTATGCAAGGTGAATTTCAGGGTTCTGTGACTTAAGAGCTTTCAGAATATAAGCTGTATTATAAAAGAAGGGAAGTGGCTGTAGCTCTTGATTAGTATGATTGCTATAATACTAGAGGCAGATTCTAGGTGTAGAAGCACTAAATGTAAAACCTAGGATAAAACACCTACATCAGTGCAACAATGAACAAAAAAGATACATTTCAAAGTAATGTTGTAATAAATATATTTTTAAAATGCTCTTACATATTGGCATATGATCTTCCTGGATATGTGTGTGGATAAGATAGAAACAGACTTCAAGCATACACTAGTAGTTCAGACCAGTTCAAATTTTAGCACTTACCAAATTCATGAACTTCTTTGAAGTTGCAAAGGAGATGCATTTGCCTCAGTAGTTCCATGAGTGCTGCACTTAACAAAAAGTTTCCTTTGTGTTGCTTAAGAAACTTGGGTTTAGAGCTAGAAATCTCAAATTCTTAGTGCAAGTCCCAGGTTTCAGCGGGGCTACAGCAGGGTTAAATGCAAACAACTTCTGTCTGGAAGACCATGAACATGACTTTCTCTACAATGGGATAAGACAGGAAAAACATTCTGTCAGTTCTCCAATGTGCATATACTGTTAACCAATGCTGTTATTGCTCTAAGCTTTGTCCTCTTTTTAATTTGCCTAGGCTAGTATCTGTCCTCTTGATACCACCTTAACTTCCAGCGCTGGAGCCGGTATTTTCCTCCAACGGAGATAATAGAGCTTGACTCTCACTGTGGAGATACCATAGGCTGTTAATTCACGTGCAGTGAAGGTAAGCTAACCAGGTATTTAACTTGGTTAAATGACTTCTGGTTCCCATATACACTAGTTTGTCCTTGTCCTTGTATGAAGTATTGTTTTGACAGCTGGATTATCTAATTTGAAGTAGCTAGTACCTGAACTAGCTAACCACTTCTTGCAGGAAAGACTTAGCGTGATTTGGGATTGATTTTTCTGCGTGCTATGGTTCCTTTACACTTCTGTACAGGAAATATTTACAGTAAGTATATTTAACTGCTATAGAAATAATGCCCTACATAATTACATCATGAAAGATGTCAGAGGTCAGAAATTTCTTGCTTTTTCTCATTCATTTATATTTCTTAGACTCTTTCTCAATTCCATGTTGCTTCCATGGCAGCACCATAAACCAAAGCCTAAATCTGAAGTTGTGTGGAAATGGTAGGGCATAAATGCATTCAGGATGGACTGCTCTTGCATTTGACAGCTAACAAAGCCAAGAGAATAAACATCATAATAAGTCAGTGTGCCCTCTATCTGGCTTAGATTATCTGGAGGCCATCTGAATAAACTCTCAGCTGAAACAGGAAGACCTGGGACTAGATCTTTCACCTTCCTTTGATTGTCATTTTCCAATTGTTTTCATTTTTCAGTGACGCCAGCACACTTGTTCATTGATGTTCCATTTTGGCCTTGACTGTGCCAGATCCACCCAGAGAAGTCAGAAGCCAAGAACAAATTGGGCCTAAATTAAGAGTGGGCTTTCCTTGAGGCATCCTTGTACGTAAGGTCCTGAAGTAAGATGCAGACAATGCTGAAGTTTTGTATAAGTGGTGTTAAGCCAGGGTGCTTCAAGTTCATCAGGCTTCTTGAATAAGTGGAAATAGCATGTGTGCACATGTACACATACTCAAAATCAAGGATGCCAACAACAGAAATATTACTGTGAAAATACACTAAAATGTGTCCATATTTTTTTCCAAACCAGAAAACTATCACAACTGACTAGATAGGGAGAGATTTTGCTCATTTTCGAGTCTCTGATGTTAGCCTGGTAGTGCAAAGGAAACAGTACCACAAAAAGGTGGCACGGTGTAGCAACACAGCAAGTTCAGGTATGCTCTCCTCTCCTCTCCTCTTATGGTTTATGACTACTTATGGTTTATGGGATATATTGCCCAGGTATAGATGTCTATCATCGACCAAAGAAAGACATAACATGCTCGCAAGTTCATCACAGTGATTTCCCATCTCTTCTATTTTGTTTTGGTTCGCTGCCAGCCACAAGACTAAGCACTACGCTGTCTTGGTGAGAGTGGTTTGCTCATGTGTGACAAAGGACAGAGACATCTGGGTCTTTTATGCACGTTGCTCATATTTATGAAGTCCTTGTCATCTGACCAAAACTCATTATTCTTTGGGAACAAGAGAGGTAGTTGGGATGAGTGTTAAGAAGGCTGGACTTTCTTAATCTTACATGTAGCCTGTCCATTTTGTGCTTGGGACTGGTTGGCAAGGAAAGCAAACCAATGTCCATGCATCTATTTTTCTTGTGCAAAAGTTTTCAGTTGCACAGGGTTTGTCAGTTTGGCACTCATTAACATTAAAGTTTAGAGGGGAAAGGCTGTTCTGGAATGGTCAAACAGAGAAAGTCATCCATGTATTTGCATTTTAGTGCTATTAGCGGTGCCGCATTCAGAGCAGCTCTCTGGTCTGAGGACGGATTTGCAGGGTAACTACATTTTTGTAGGTTTCCTTTGAAACAGAAACAAAACAGAAAAAGAAGCACCAAAACACAATTTTAAAAATAGGATGCTTTAAGATGCCTCCTGAAAGTCACAGGCTGTCCTTATATCGTTCAATTTTTTGAATTCTTCAGGAGTGAGAACAGACTTGGTTGTCAACAGAGTGCTGTTCACAGAAACTAGGCAGGAAAATGAAAGAAGGCTCGCTATTGTTCGGCGATGTGGTGTAGGCTGCAAGAATGCGTTGGGAATGCAGCGCCTGCATGTCAGGCAGAGAGAGAGGTCTTTGTGTGAAAACACTGAAGCAGAATGTCAATCATATAAATAACTATTATCTCATTTTTTTATCTTGATCATTGCTATCACACTTCTTCAATTGGAGTCCATAAGGATAGTTATCGATTTCCTGGAACATATTGGTGTCTAATCGAAGCTGCCCAGATACTGCATGCAGGGGAGGTGATGTACCATGAAGTGGGGAATGGTGCTGGAATCGTCATACCTCTCATGTGCCCTCTGCTTTACACCACTTTCTGACATGGTCTTGATCATAATTTATGAATAGGTAACAAACAACCACCCTGCTCTGGTGTCACTCAGAAGCTGCATTGTTTTTCCTAAAATACAAATGTCTTTATCATTCCCCAGAAGAATGTACATGATTTGAAATATTCATAATTGAAAAAGGAAAACGTTGGCTAATAGAAAGGAAAGCATGCTTTATCTCACAGTGGTTAACATTGTGTCCAGGTGCAATGATGTAAGAGCACTGTTATGAGATTCCTCAAAATCCTGAACCAAGTAGAGGCAACATGCCTGAAAAGGGTGCATTTGTGATTAAAATAATTCTACTCTTTAAGCAAATTAATGCTTGAAACGGAAGCTTGCAGAGCTGGGAATAACATACCTGTTATGACCTGAATTAAATTGACCTCCTCTGAAGTCCCGCTTCTCATGGGTTGGTGTTACTTTGTGATGCTTAAGGCAGATCCGCCTTTGAGGTTACACATCACTGTTTTGCTTGCCAGTAATGGGAGGAGATCACATACTGAAAAAATCAACCCCACTGGGAGAAGTTGAGCCAGTATTTTGTTAGCCTACACCATGTGCTGTGTAGCAATCATAAGGGATCCGATTCAGTAGAGTCATTTAGGGCCAGGAGGAACAAATCCTGCAAACTGCTTTGAACACCCATGCAGATTTGATGTGGCACTCAGAGGTGAGAGCTGCCGGGTGAATAAGCAGGAGGTAAGCGGTCCTGAGCAGTGCAGGGGACCCAGTCCTGCATCACCAAAACCACGGACAATTTTGCCAAAAGGTTACCTTTAATCACAGTGTTGCTGGGCACTGGCCACATTATTATTCCCGTGTACCAAGGCCCAGATGGGATGGCCTTATCTCACAAGCACTTCTTCCTGATGTGGTGACTAATCTAGGGAGCAAGGAGTAGAGCAGGAAAGCTGATAATAAATATCTCTTAAGTCATGCTTCCTTAGGCTCCTAGCATACTCCATTTTATCCTGAGTATTGACAAGCAAGAGAATTTGACGAGAGAACATGGGATTTCGTCTGCCTCCGGTATGACTCTTGGAAACCCTTTAAGTCAGTATTACTGGTGTTCCCACCAGGAGAACCTGTCCTGGGTGCCACCACACCACCCCTAACCATTTGCCAGCAGGTAAGAACTGAGTCAGGAAGCTGACCCGCGTTAAAACCACCTGATCTCCCGCCAAATTGGTTTTAACCCTATGCGGGTTTTTTGGGGCCAGATGACCATCTAGCTGCACAAACAGTTATATTAACAAGAGAGAAGGCAGCAAGGACAGGAGGAGGCAATGAGCAGCCAGGAGCTAGGAGAGAGCAGGAGAGAGCTTGTGCTTTGGCTCCCTCTCAAGCAAGCGCTTACCTGGGAGCCTCGGTACCTGCTCCAGCACACGGTGGCTTAGACATCTACTGATTCACATCTGTCTCCTCTGTTGCACTCTTTAGCCACCATACCTTCTACACCGTTTTCCACACTGTACCTTATGCTTGAGAAGGCCTTCTTGAAGAGAGCCTTAAGAGCGTGGATTTCAGGGCAAATCATGTTACTTCACCACTCTATGCCACAGTTTATTCAGGATAGTGAATGAACTATAGGCCAAAATAAAATCTCAGTTCATTTAAATCTATGTAGCTCTCTTCAGTTCAATAGGGCTGTGCTGATTTGTACTAGCTGAAGATTTATTTCACTACCTCAGATTTATTCTTCGTTTTTATAGCAACTGTAGCTGTATAGCACTTAATAACAGCACATTATTATGTTAGAGTTTTCCACGATTCAAATTCAGGAATTCAAAGTACACATAACCATTTGTACTTACTGCTTAAATGCTTTGCAGAAAATCATCTTGATTGTAGAAGCAAATCTTATTTGTGTGCAAAAATGCAGTTTATTTGGCCAAAACTGGCGATTGCCAGAGTGACCAGAACACAGAAATATACAGGATGGATGTACCATTGTGAACGGCCAATAACTGAAGAAAGACATGTATCGTTTCACAAAATTTTAAAATGCTTTTCAGACTAACCCATGAAAAATATTCAGTTTCATTCTAGAGGGTAAAAACCTTCTGAGAAAGATTTTGCATCTGTTCTGGTTTGGTTACAAAAATCATAATTTATTTTTTTCCCCATTAAAACACAATTCAGAATATATTTTAATATGAAATCCTGCAAAGTGTTGCTGAAAAAATGTTGTTACAGTTCCTTGGGGAAGAGGGAAGGGTTGTTTCTTTTGCATTTGTCTTGTGTTGTGAGGGCGTAAAAAGGAAAATTTCTTCTAACAGCAATAGTTTAGTCAAAAGCTGTTTAAAAAGAAATATGATTTGACCAAGATAGTGGCCAATTCTTGATTTAGATTTTTTAGCTTTTATTAGCACTGTACAAAGCAAACACTCCAGTTGGGGTTCCAAACTACAACTACCAAAAATCTCTGATGACTAATACTTCCTGGCTGTACTTCATGCTGGCTTGAAAAGAACAAGACTACTTTTTGTCTAAGCCTGTACTAATGTTATATAAAAGGATGTGAAAAAGGTTGTGTAGGTCCATCCACAAACATCCGTCTTTTGCATATGCTTGTGGTGTTTTTGCTAGTGGTTTTGGGGAGAGTTAATCTAATGTTTAATTAAATCATTTAGCTTTATTCGAAGCATACTTTTTTTCCTAGCTGACAGTATTTTTCGTGCAGGGATTTGCTGCAGTCCCAAAAGAAGAATGAATAATATTTCCTATTTTGACCACAGAGTGATCATGCGTGCTGTCAGTGGACATGTTGCTACTGACTGGCTTCCAGGGACAAAAAACATCCGTCGTCCACTCTGTCCCAGCCGCAAGGTCATGTGGCAGCAGGGTGCCCTGCTGGTGGGGAGAGCATGTGATGGTGAGTTGGGATTCCTGGATTCTTTCCTTGCCCTGATACTGAGTCAGGCTGTGACTCTGGATGAGTTAGGTAGCCATTAATTAAAAAGAAGGTGATAATACCCACATCTCCAAAACATTATGAAGGTCATTTCTGTGTATTTAGGAGGCTCTTTGACCCTCAAATGAAACTGTCAAATGACCACAAATCAAAAATAAGAGCTCAAAGTAGATGCAGGACCGAGCACACGTCTAATTTTCTGTAGGAATCTGGGCCCACCAACCCATAGAGTCAGAAGCGTTGTATAAACTCCTCAAGAAATAAAGACCGAGGAAGTTCTGCATGAAAATCCTCTTTTCACTCAGAAGAAGATACTCTGTTTTCCCATTCCTGCTCCCTCCCTTCCATCAAATAAGGACCTTTCATCTAGCTCCTTAATCCCCGCTAGCACCCACCCTCATGCCTTGTTCCTCCCTCACTCTTCATTAAGCCCTACAAAACGTATTTCCAGTCAACACTGACTGGAAATTTAATACTCCCAAGTGCGCTGCCAGCAATACTCCCAGTCCTTTCCTCTGCTGGCCTCAGCTGCTGTTACGGTCCAGCTCCCCCAGTTACTTTTCCACCCTGGGGAAAGGCTAGAACTGGTGGGAGGCTCCAGCAAGACCAGGAACACCCAGGGTTCAGGAGAAGGCTGGAAGCGGAGGATGGAGGGAGTGGGCTGGGTCAGTTTCCCCCACCTCTAAACTCGTCTCAACGACCTGTGACTGAACTCTCCCCCTCCTCCCGTGGGTGCTCTCAAATACAGAATTATTACCTACTGTCCTATGGAGAATTGCAGTTTGTAAGAAACTCACCGGCCAGAAGAGCTCAACTTCTTGTTGGGCACCTTATAATGACCAGATTTTTCGTTGCGTTCAGCACTTTACATTTATTTGCCAGACACTCTCTTGAAAAGTTTGGTTATAGTAGCCAGAAAGACAAAACTTTATGAAAGGAATAAATAACTGTAGAAAGAACTTGTTCAAAAAATCAACATCATATCCAAAGGTCCAATTCCTATGTGCACTTCAAGATCCTGTGAAAAAGTGACTGATGCTTAATGAAACTTTCTTTTTAACATTCAGATCAATTTTACATAGCTATTTTTCTTTATCGTAGTCTGTTCCTTGTTTGCTATTTGTACCTTAAAACATGGTATCTGCATTTGAAGAGGTCATCTTCGATCCTTGCACTGTTTTCAGCTAGCGGTTTTGTGGTTATCTTCATTCTTATACTTCAGATAATTGACAGTTTCTGCAGGCTCCCTTCTTGATTCTCCCTCAATTTTCATTCTCTTCTCGGGTCGGACTTTTGTTTAGACAGGTTATTCTCAAAGCAGAAACTTAGCAGAGTCATATTAGCCCAACACACATTAAATTTCTACTTCCTTGGCCTGTATCGCTTGGGCAGGGCTGTACCGAGGCTCACCGGGAGGAACACGCCTTCGGACAGTTGTGGCTGCTGGGAATTGAGACAGCGATTCAGCCTCACAGGACCTGACAGCACTGCCTCTAAACCACAGATCCCCTAGGTCAGGGAAACCTTCGGACATATGTCCCAGGACTATCTTAACCCTTTGGCACCCCAGAACACGATAAGGATGCTCTAGCGGGGGGTTATGCTGCATCTTAGATACAGCTGTGTAGTGCGTACACATTTCTTGACACAAAGACGTTGCTATAAAATGACTGCTCTGTTCTAAAATGTTGCTGGCAAATTGTTGTGAACATGGGAAAGAAACAAGAGTGTTGAGAGCTCTGGGTATCATTGAAATATTTAAATATTATGTATGGTGATGCCTGTAATTCAACATTTGCTGTGGTAAACACAGCAGAGATGACTGTAGCATAATGTTATTCCATATTCTAAGCCAGATTCTTGAGGTTTGTTTTATTTATATCACATGCGGCTGGGAGAAATAATTCTAGGAAGGCTCATACCATATATTTTCATTCCAAGTTGCCAAAATATCTCAGAGAAATCAATGGCTGGGGACTCTTCTGTGTGGCTAAAGATTTATTTTTAACCTCTCGGTGTGCCAAAATCAGGAACAATTATTAATCTGTCCTGAAACTGCCGATACAACCTGCTAGCAACAGATGGTGTGAATGAAAAGCCAGAAGTGACCATTTTTAATATTCAATAGATTAAAAAAACTTAGTTCTTTAATCTTATCTAACCTCTTGTGAACCGAGGGTCTAAGGTATTGACTTAAAGACAATATCAATAGCCTTGATTTGAACCTGAATCAACCAGGGAACTGGATCTTCTGAGATACTTTGTACCTCTAAATGATGCTGCATGTTCCTAGTCTCTGTTGACCTTGGTGGGAGATGAGCACTAAGGGTTGCTCCTCGGCAACTTAAAAGATCACACCCCGTCAGAGCACCTCGTGCTGCAGGTACTGTGTGGCTGCTCTCCGGGGGTTCTTGTTTAGGTCTGAACTTGTACGGCAGTTAAGAACCACCTCCTGTCAATGCCTAGGGATGGAAAAGTATTACAGTACTAGATATTATCTCAGTCTTGCTGTATTTATACATCTCAATTACAAAATCAGGAAGTATTGCCAGCCATCGTTTGGATACAGCTGGCATAAACACACAAACACACGCACACACACAGAGAACAAACCAAAAAGATCCCAAACTGCAAGCCTGCTGTATTTTTCACTTAGTTAAGGATCATGGAAATCTGAGTCTTGCGGCCTTGTGTGGTATCTGGTGTCTAGTTCAGGTACCATACGGATGGCTGGGTGCAAGTTTAACTGGCTAGCCTTTCCAAAAAACCTAATCCCAGTTACCAAGCGGGGTGATGCTATGCTTCTAGTGAGACTGGTTTTTGCCCTGTATGCCACTGCTGGGGGCTGCAGGCTGTCGGCAGCAGGGACACAGAATTTCACAACTTCCCGTGAGAGGTGGATCCCAACCATAGATTCAAACTTACCTCACCTTTGGGAAAGACTGTAAGTGAATTTCAGGTTTGGGATTGCTCGTTATTTTTGGTAATATCTCCGCAGCCCAGATTTATCTGTGAGAAACAAGGCGGGGGGGACTTAAAACCACAACAGCAGTTTGTATATAAAGGCAGTGCTATTAACATGGTGCAGGTGAGAAATAGTCTGAGGTTTTTGCGCAAATAATTTCCCAGATCCCGTATGCCGTCACTATGTACTTGCCAAGCAACTGCAGCAGATGTGGACAGATGACAAACTTTGCATGCGTTACTCTGGGACAGACAAAACCTCTTTCTGCAAACCAAGGGCTGCAATTTGAGAAGCCGTTACTTTCTCTATTTTTAATGCCTTTATTGATACTTGTCTGCATAGACCCCATATCCTGGCAGGCCAGCAGCTCCTCACCCACAAATCCCAGTTCTGGTCCAGGCCTCCCTCCTGCAGTTGCTCTACTCTACTCGAGTGTGGACCCTCTGCCCCTTTCCGCCTACGTGTCCGCACACAGAAACCACTGACCACGGTCAGGCGGTCCCCTGACAATACAGCATGTGGGAAAGCTCTTCCAGGGTGAACGGCAGCCTTTCAAGAGCTCAGGCCAGAGAGAAAATGCACCATGGGAGAGCACTGAAAGGACATTAAGTTTTCTGATGAAGGGAAAAGGAGCTCTCCCCTGTGGGTTTTTCTCTGGAGGCTACAAGAGTGAGATTTCTGAATTGGAGGAGTAGAAGAAAAAGAAAAAACATGAAAAAATAGTCAGCTAGAAAGATATAATGTTAATTTAGCACATGATCATAGTGATGCTAGGTACTGCTATGAAACAGGAGATGCTGGGAGGCACTGGGAAAGATTCACTTAAATATCAAATTATCTTGGACAGCAAAATTTAGTCTGCCCAACACAGTAGGACAAACACCTAATGAATGAGGGCATAGCTAAACTCACTTAAAAACCCTTAAGTGTTATGTCAGCCTAAGCTGTCGCTGAAAGCGGCGGCCCCAGCATACCCTGCCCTAGAGAGTCCATTCCTGCTGCTCTCTCGGACAGCCCTGCAGGGACCCTGATGGGGCACTGATCCAGCAGTGGACATGAATCGCTCTGCTGCCGGTATCATTTTCAGGGAGAGCAGTGCTCTGCTCTCACCACATCGTAATTAACATGAGAATAAGCAGCTAGACATGTGGAGGGAGTTTGTGGGGAAGTGACAAGACTATGCATTTTGTTGACATCGTAGATTTCTGCTGGAATGAAGCATCTATGGCCTAGACCGTGCCTCTGCCATAAGCCTATGGCATTTGACTGTGACCTGGGAGCTCTCATCTAATCGTCTGAGTAGAAATCAGCAAAGTAGTCTTCATTTCTACTTATGGATGAGAGACAGATTCCCTTCTTAACTTTGGATAGGTCTTGCACCTAGAACATATTCACTCGTCTGAAAATGGGGTTGTGAAGTGATTATTTGGTTTTGTAACATTTTTTTTGTCTTTCTGGTAACTCCATTTATGACGGAAAATTTTAAAATGCCTGCCTGTGAAAGGGACTTTCTACCAGGCTCTGAGATGCATTCCTAAATGTTCTGCACTGTAGACTACCTTAGTAATTCTAGATGCCGAGTGTTTATCTTGCCATGCAGGACATACGGAGTTGAAGGACATTGAACACTGAGAATTCTTCCACTGTATGATGATTGCAGAAACATCTGTTCTCAGTAATCCTCTGCTGATCATCTGTACAAATTAAATGTTTAATAGTCCCCAATATTTCCCATTTTTAACAGACATGAATCTGAACAGCCTGAACTTCAGATGAGTTTTCCTTACAAACCCCTTTCCTTACATAGACCTGAAATATATGTACAGCCCCTGCCTTTGTATCAATGCTTTACAGATTCTCACGGTGTTTTGCAGCATTCAACTCTGCATGGCCAGACTCCTTATCTGAACTTGGAGTTTTGGAGTGTTTCATATTTCATGGTCTGAATTTTATGATTTGAGTTTCTCTGGGATTTCTAACCTGTGGTGAGAAGACCGGACTACTACATGAAACCAGTGCTGAATGCAAACACATTGCACTGTCAAAGTCTCTTTCATGAAGTTGCATAACAAAGTCAGAAAAAAAAAACCTCTTCATGAGCACATGCAATGGCATCTACAGAATTTCTTACTATCAGGACATATTTTTTCTCATGATTGTGTCGCAAGTCTCTTTGTCTCCCTGGCTTCTAGTAGAATTTCTGCGCTATCACCAATGAATGAAGTCTGAATATCAGAATATGTATCTCTGAATGTGCCCACAAAACATAGGTTTCCTTAATCTGAAGATATTCTGTATCCATGCAGAAAATAGCTTCAGCACTTCTGTGAATGATATAGTCTACAAAGTACAGCTCTTGTAATCACAACAAGGCAATTCAGAAAAATAAATGAGGGGTCAAAGACTTGATATGAGAGTGCTCAGAACTAGGATTATCTTTTTTTTGTTTGTTTGTTTGGTTTGTTCTCAGAGAAGAGAGCTTTCCGTTCAATATTAGCATTCGAGAAAAGTCTTGAACTGAATAAGCCCTTAGAGCTCCAGGGGAACATCTCCAGTATAATCTGCAGAGGAAACGGGAATCTCACACGGTTCCAGGTGCTGCCCCACCTTTCCCATGCCTAGTTCTGCTGCAAACATGAGCAGTCAGTGCCAGTAAATATCACTCACTGCAACGCAGCATGGGACCCAGCACTGGAAATGAGCTTGCGCTATCCTTGGCGCAAGTAATTCTGATATGAGCTTAGCAGAGATGAAAGGCACTTGAACCAATGGGTGATGACTTATGAGCACCATGGGAGGAAGTCAGTCCGCCACAAGCAAATTTTTCTGCTGTCTAGATGTACTAAGGAAACACTGCAAAAACAGAGAAAAAGCCAGAGAATTGGAAATTATTTCTTGGGTTGTTTTTTTTTTTTAAATCATGTTTCAGTCCACTATTTTTTTGTTTTATTATTTAAAAAAAAAAAACAACAAAAAAAAACCAAAACCAAAAACATTTTCCTTTTTCTTTTAGTCTATGTATTGAATCATGCAAGTTATGCAGAATAGCCCAGCCCTAGTTTGGAGTAAAAGGAGAGAAAGGTCAGCATTTTACAGGACTGAATCCTAAGTACTGCCAGAGTGCCTGACATCACGTAAACTGAAGAAGTCTGCAGTAACTTAACTTCTTTTTTTGAATGAGTGCCTGGTGCTGGAAGGTATCTAGAGCCATTGACAAGAAAGGCATCTGAGGACACTTAGCATTATCCAGGCAATATTCAACGTCTTCCAAGATTCAGTGCCTCGGCAGGCAGGAGCAGAGATGTAGATTTTTTAGAATCCAAAAAAAGAAAGGTGAAGGGTTCATCCCAGTTCTAGGTGGTATTTTAAAGCTAGCATGGTTAAGGCATGCCCAGTGCTGTTGCCAGCAGCTTGCAAACCGTTTACTTTTGACTTTTCCTGTCTGAAGGACCAGATCAGAGTTGGAGTTGGCATTTAGCATGAGTGTAGAGCAAGCTTCAAGCTTACGCCTCATTTGTTTCATCATCAGACTGTTCATATTTTTGTATATCTTGAAAACAAACTCTTCCATACTTCAGTTCATGTAAATTGCTCTGTAGTCCTCTTCATACAGGCGAGTGATGACTGACTTCAGTTGATGATCTGTTCTTCCATTTGTAATTCTGAGATTTAACCTTTTTGCAACAAAATCACAGAGAATTAAGCATTTGTGGCAATGACTGTAGTCAAAGACTAAGAAATAAAACTAGGAACATATATAAAATGAAAGTATCCATGATATGATCATGTATATATGTATGTATTTATAAAAATTTCAGCAGCCCACTTGCCAGAATTCTAAAACTGGTGATGAGATGACAGACAGGTGAGAAATATGAAACCTTCAAGTCAAAGATATTTTTCTGTTTATGATTCATGCGATTTTATTTGAAAAAAAGATTTCTGTGAAAATGGAGAAAGTTGGGTCACTCTTGATTCACTCCCCCAAAAAGACATACATGTATATATGCATATACATATATAGGAGTGGTGTGTATATGTACGTATTTATATATATATAAAAGATACAAAGAAAGAACATTATGGAAGAAAAACAGTATGTATGACTGATGAGTCTGATGACCATTAGCACTAAACCCCATAATGTCTTGGAGAATTCAGGTAGAGCTAGTCCTAAATAACAATAAAACTACTTTTTGTTGGAACTTCAAAGCAACTTTGTTATTTTCTCTATGTTGCTTTGAAAATTACAGTATGTTTTCAATGGTCTGCCTTCAGCAGGGTTTAGTTGCTATTTAAGTGATGAGATTTACACTCCATTAATTTGAACTTTTCTGGTAAAATAACACCCAGAAAAATAGAGTGTGATATTCTGGCATTATTTGATTCTATCTGTATTGAAGCAAAGGAATCATTTCAATTCCAAGCACTGAGCTGGTAGAAATTATTTTAGCTGCAGGAGATAAAACTAAAGATAGTGTTAAACCTGCCTTTATAAAACAGAAGTCTTCTGCACACACAAACCCTCATTTGCATGTGTAATGTAAGTTGATTCTTGCTCAGGTAATATTTTGCCAGTGTAAGCATGCAAGAATACTGGGTCAGTTGTTAAAATGGTGCATACGCATAACTTGCAAATTCTATTTGATCTATTGTGTACAAATGTGTGAATCTGAACATACGGCAGCGAACAACTGCAAATCATGAGATAGAGGTAGAGAAGCAAACTACAGTAATAAAATATCTCTTTCTCCATCATTCTTAAATTCTTGAAGATCTGGGGCAGTTTTGGACTTATTGCACACTTTTCTATAGTAACAAGGCATTTTAATGGGAATTCATATATCTGAATGTCATTCCTATTTCCCCTTATCAGGAAGATGTTTACCCATTCTTTTTTATACATTGTTAATACACTAAAATTGTATAGACTTATAGAACGTTTAACGTAGAATCTAGACTAAGCATGCCCTAAGAGTAGAATACAAACTGGTTTATTTATATTTTGCAGTTTATGAGAAAATGTTCAAGTGCAATGCCTAGCCCATTGCAGATCCAAGTGCAAGCACAATGCTGCTATGAATCCTACTGATGCTATGGTCCGTAAATATACTCCGTTGCCAAGAAAATAGACAATTGTTTCTCGGTGCTGTATAATACTCAGGAAATACACTTGGCAACTGAGAGAATTCAGTTGGTTCTGCTGTAGTAAAAGACTGGTGTAGACTCAGACTTTCCATTAGGTAGAAAAGCATTGTACTGAAGTTGAAACACTTCATTTTTAATGACTAGCAAAATAGTACAGTGGCTGGGAAGTAAGCCCTGTCACACAGGCACTCATCTGGAAAAAGCCACTGTAATCTTACTAGGATACCCGCCGCCATTAAGCTGCTCTCTGACCTAAGGCAGGTTCCTGAGTTTTCCCTGTATGTAAAGTGAGAATTATGATATTTACTGTCCTTTGTGGGGTGCTTGTTTATTTATTACAGCAATATGTATTACTGGAAGTATTAATAAGCCTATTTCCAACTGACAAAAAAATTACTTCTTTATTTTTTATCAGTGAAATATGGTCAGTCATCCAACAATTTGCTTCTTTGGCATACCCTCCACTCGCTATAATGAGGAATAAACCAAGAGTATATCTCAAGAAATATATGGTTAGAAACAATGCTTTTATGTTTTCCATATTTTGTTATTTTTGCCTCAAATCACAGTTCAGTTCAGCATGATCTGACATGGCTGAAATACTGAAACCCCCACTCCTCCAAAGCAGTGTTTATTATAGAAACCCACAAACTTACCCTAACCTAGAGCAGCTTTTCCAGCAGTGATATAATTACAGTAGTTATTGTTGCAATAAACCAGATGTTCCTGAGCTGGAATGAAAGCTCTTGCCCCCGCATTACATTTGTTACGTTGCCTCTTTTCAAGTTTCACATCAGCTGTTCAGAAAGCTCTTTCTTGGTTGAGTGTCACTTACAGATTCTTGCTGCATGAGTCTTTTAGCGTAAAAGAACGAAATACTGGCAGGCTTCGAATTTTCATTGCTTTCCTTAAAACCTCAAACATGACAGTTCTCAATGTCACTAATTCTTGCCCTGGTTTAAAGACTTTTTTTTGTCCTTTAAGACACTTTTACTTGGCTAAAAAAACCACTTTGAAAAACCTACTTATCTTTCAGATTGAATGAGTACATTGTTCTGTACGAAAAGAAATGTTCCACTCCTACAAAATCGATGAAGTTTGCCACAGACTTCAATGAAGCCATCATTTTACCCTACCATTTTGAGCCACTTAGTTGTTAGGCAGTATCAGTAGCTTTGGAGAACAGCATCCTTTTAACCTCTGTATCAGCTGTGGTTGCAACTGTGAACCATGAACAACCATTCAACCTGGACCATGAAAATCTATCATTATTTAAACATTACACGTCTTATATTTTTAACAGTGGGTTAGTCAACATATTTCCAATATTTCCCAGCCCAGTCAAGTTCTGACTGTAAGAATATGTTGCCAACAAAGAAGTGGACTCTGTTTGAACTACTAGGACCTTAGACATGGAAGTCGTACATATTTTACGTGTGCAAGAAAACCTGTCTAGGAACAACGAATAGGAAAAGCCAAGGAGAATTCAAGATTGCTTTATTACACTCACTGTGCCATATAATAATACAATAAAGAAAGATAAACTAGACTTTGGGGTTTGTTTACTAGTAAGTTCTCATGAAAATACGGGAACAGTAAGAATGAATTATCTTATCAACTATCTGAACACGTCATGGCAATCCTGGAAGAAACCTTTGTAATGTTCAGTTATATGTGCTGCTCGTTTTTCTGTTCATTGATGGTAAACTATTAGTCAGCCCATCCCCGTGGTAACTGTAATGTAACGAGGGAGACGAACCAGGGATGAATTCACCCCGTGAAGTGGTCTGCTAAATTTACACTTTGTAAAATGTAAATATTTCTTATAGAAGGAATTTGCATGACTCTGAAACACGGTCCAATTTTTCACTGATGTGGTAGGGGATGCAGACATTGTTGGCCTGATTTTACAGAAATCTTTGAAAATGGGCCATAAAATAGCTGAGGAAACCCAAGAGGCACCCACACGTTTGGAAGCAGATTACAAGACAGCTCTGTTGCTCAGCCACAATCAGCTCCCTGCTTTCAAAAGCAATGGTATCGATTTCACATTTCTTGCCTTCCTAATGAGAATGTGTCAGAGCTGAAATAAATAAACAAATAGGACTCATGTCCAGGGAGCCTTGACGTCTTTCCCATCACAGAGGCTGGGAGGCCCCTGTGCTTCCTCCCCTGGCCATGACATGCCCGGTGAATATTTCCACCACCCACACTTTATTCATTCTTAACTCTTCTCACCCACTCATCATTACAGCTGTGCAAAACATCCATTACAAACCCTGAAGCCATCTGAAACCTACCTTTATATCTTTGTTATGTGCTTCACACACAGCTGGGATTGGTTGGACTTTCGGTAAATTCGCTTATGAGACGATTGACCCCCAGTTCCATGCAAATCTGGGCCCAGGTTAAGGTGAATGATTTATGGGTTGCATATTTTGAAAATCTCTGAGAGAGTTTCATATCACTGCATCATGCTTCGCTGCGTAGATCTTTGTCATATTCATGGAAATCGAAAAAGATATATATATAGTACACTGCAAAAGGGAATAATAGTAGCAGGCAGATCCCAAATGTGCTCCGTGCATTGCAAACAGTTCCTGGCCTGAAGGACCTGGGGAAAAAAAAAGAGCTCTTTTTAACTCTTTAACACTTTATTGCTTCAAAGTGTAACTAACTCATAAATTTTTTATTACATTCCTTCCTTTAGCACATATGCATGCCACTAGCATTTCAATTAGATAGGAAGTCATGCAAGTAGTTGCTGTAATGATGCTCTCAGACAGGAAGTAGAGGGAAACCCAGACTACAAAATTCAGATTCAAAGCTAGATTTTCTGTAGTCATAATGAGAGATTTATTTAATTGGTGATAAAAGTTTGCATTTGCAAAATTTGGATTTGGATCCTCACTGAGATTTTGGCCAGCCCGGCTAGCAAAATTAAGCAGCGTATTGCTAAATGGAGACCAGATTATGCCAGCCCTACTGAGTGCCATCTTGCTCAGTCATTTTGCAGAATCCTGGGGCAATTTGCTCTAAAAACACTGACCAAAATAGTAGATAAACAAGTTTTTAAAAAAGAGAGATTCAAAGGACAGGATTCAATAGAAGACGCTCTTAGTCAGACAGTATCAAAGAAACTATTTTCACGTTTTAATTTTTAAAGGAAGCCCAGATTGTTTAAGGCAGGAGTACCAAATATGTCACCTTTAACTTCAACTCGTAACAAAAGAATTTCCTTGGTTTCAGCTTGTAGCATGACGACTTTTTATCTGCCATACAATCTTTTTCTTTTTTATCGTGAATGAGTCCATGCAGAAGATTGTAAACACCTCACCAGATCCCGATTGTGGAAAACCGCTTCCTGCTGACATCAAAATATTAATGTAAGCGAAAGGCAGAGGGACGGTTTTTAGTGTGTGGCAAATGTTGCTTTGTCAGGTGACTTCAGTTATTTTTTTGAAATCGTGTAATGTGACCGTTTATCAAAGTGCCTTCAAGACAAGCAGGGAAAAGGCTTGAAAAGTTTGTGTAAATCCTGAAAATGGCTTGAGGTGGAGTTGTCTTGCATTTAAGGTCATATTAAGAAGAGTATCAAGGCATGGCATTCAGCTGAGCAAAGGTAGATACGCACAGGGTAAGCAATGGTATCTGAACTAGTCACCGTGGCGTGAGGCACTGTTGGGTCTCAGTTCACATTCTCCTAAATGTCTAAGATAGGTAAGGTGAATCACAGCCTGCAGGTGTCTCTTTCCTCCCATCAGCTACCAGGGGAACGTGAGTGACCAGCTGATGTGTAGCTAGCTCCACGGTAGGTGAGGTGAGCTCCGTTCCCGGTGTCTGCTGAGTGCCCGCCGCAATGCAAAATTTGGTGGAGGAGGAAGGGAGTCTGGACAACCACTCACTGCTGTAGAGGTCAGCGCTTTATCCTGTGCCGCTAAAAGCAGAATTCTTCCCTTGGTCAAGAATCACTAAATAAAAATAGTAGGTAAAGGATCAGCATGGAAACATTAACAATAAACAACAGGACTATCACAGGTACTTGGTGAAGAAATGAGTCACAAAAATAACATAGAAGCAGCCTAGGATTGCAACATCAGAACCCCAAAGTGTATTTGTTACAGTCTTTAATGATCACTTTCACCATGTCCCTTTGTTACTCGCACTTGTCGAAACGTTACATTCACCTTTTGCTTAGGGCCTGGTTTTGTGAACTGCTGAGCATCCTCATCTCACATCAGCATCAACACATTGTAGACTTACACCCAGGGAGAGGTAAAATACGGCACATAAGGTTTCATATCGCATATGTGCGGATGGCTGTGAATCAAAGAAACAATTGCTTTTAAATAAATGATGTGAGACTAGAAAAGTGATAACATAATGCATGATTTGAGAGCAAAACCCAGCCCCTTTGAATTAATTTCAATAACAGGAAAGAGTGGTGCCACTAACAGTGCTGTTCTGAGGAGTCAGTTGGCATTTCCACTGTATAATCTTGATTCTTGGCGTTGGTATCTCTGTCATTTCAAGTCACGCTGAGCTGTAACTTAGTGTGAAAAAAAAAAAAAATTGCTGAAACGATGCGATTTCTCTCTCCCCCTCCCTTTGCATCGCAAAAAAAATAAAATAGAATTTACATTTTATGAACTATTTGCCAAACCTCACATCATAAACTCCTTCCTTTTAAATGGATGGATAATAAAAAGGAAGACAAAGGAGATAAACAAGTTCAGTATTTAAAAGATTTGCTCAACATAGACAGTCCTTCCTTTCCACAAGTTTTTTTGTTAAAAGGTGAGAAATACATTACGAGTCTCATTTAACAATAATATGAACAAAAAGATGCAGGCAATTAGTAACGAATACGCAATTAAATGTATCTGTTCCAAAAAGAGGTGTCATAAAAAATTATATTTACTACCACTGAAGTCAGCAATAGCATTTCCATTGCCTCCAGCTGGAGGAGGACTTGGTTCCTAGGAAGTTCACTTCAAAGATGATTATCTTTATATCAGCAAGTCTAGGAGCAAGGGCTCCATGGCCATGAATGCTAAAGGGAATAAAGTGCTATAAATCCCTGTTTCTGCAATGATAAGGCCTCTGGCCCCGGTTGAAATATATAGAAATAAAGTAGAGTTATATGAGTTTAAAAATCCTACCAAAATCTCTGAGTAACCACATCTGCAGTCCTACCACAGGTAAATCTTCCAAGGCTCTTGTTATAACTGTGGCTTAAGTAAGCAGTCCAGGGCCTGTTTCAGTGTTTGTTATCAGATTGTTCAAATATTTCAGTTACATTTAGTAACTAAAGAACGTCTCAGACTCTTTGTTTCATCTGTATAAAAAATTTACCAAATTCACTGTTCATAATCTACAAGTAGAGACTGAATTATCTGGGAATTTTCAAATAATTTTGTTCAGACTCTGACTTTCAGTTAATATAAAAATAGACCTGTAAGGACTGCCTTAATTTGACTGTTTTGGCCTAATAAATAACCAGTCTTTCGAAATTCTCTAATGGTTAAAGGTAGTGGCAAGGTATTTTGGTCATGCAGTTCAACAACATAGCAAATTTCTTGATTCTTCTTCCTCTCTTGTGTGTTTTATTCACAATTTTTTGTTACTTGGGATGACTACAATTGTGTACAGCTTTGAATGGGACTGAATATACGGTTGCCCACTTTTGAACCACTACTAAATCACGTATCCTGAGTCACGTAATGGGAGAAGGATTCCTTGTTCGTGTTCCCAAGGTCTTTCCAGCAAACCTCGGGACTGAAATCCCTCTCTCCAGGCTCCTCCCAAAGCTGTGCACCACAGTTCCTGCAGACTGCCCACCTCTCCTCCCAGTCTGCTTCTGCGCTCTGTCTCTGCTGCTCAATCTGTTCTGTCTCTTTTCCACATGCATCCCTGCCCAAAACAAACTCAACAAGGCTCCCCACCCAGATCTTTTAAATTCCTGGGCAACCTTACATTTGCCTTTGTTTTGGGCAGAAACATGTGCAGAACTGTCTCCTATAGCTCAGAAGAGAAGGGCGGTGGTTAAACCTACCATTTTCAACAAGGCTTCACCCAACCTATAACAAAACCCTCGGTAAAGATGTAACCACTTCACAACCCCGTGTGTGTGCATGTGCGTGTGCGGTACGTGGAAAAGAATTTGCAGAAGAAATGGCCGTCTTTCCCCGAGTTTCCAGCTGGACATGAGCCACAATCAGGACCAGACTCAGGCAGTTCAGTTCATTTGAGAGCTGTGCGTAGGGAAAAATGTTTAATTCTGAGCATTTTGTTTCTGTTGGGACTGGAGATGCTGGCGCCCTTATGGTTTCTACTAAAGAGATCAGGGGACTAGACAGATGTACAGGCAGCCCCAGCTTTTTTGTTCTGAGCTGCCTTGATCTGAGCACCAGTTTGGGAGCCAGGGAGGCCCCACTAGGTGTGAAGTTTGGGCACTCAGCAGGTCTTCCGGGCCGGGACCACCCTCCGCCAGACCAGCTTAGAGGGTGCAGAAGAGCCTCGCGTGGTCAGCCCTTGTCCAAGCTCACAAGCCAACCTGTGTTAGCAAGCCTTGGCCTTCCTGAGACCACGGGATTCAGAATGGTTGCATCACCTGCGGGAGGGGTCTCTACCGATGCTTTGCCACAAAAAGCTCAGTAATGCATAAAGGATTGCTTATCAAACTTGTGTGTGTCACATCTGTCAATCCCAAATAACGCTAATGTTGATGGTCTTAATAAGACAGCTTTTTATACCCTGAGAAGGCTCATCCGTAGGATGTTCAGTTGTCACTTGGCGGCAGGAGGAGTTCTCCAAAGCAGCATAGTGGCCATTGGCAATGAAAGGGAATGGGTAGGAGGCGTTCCATAACTTGGCATCTTCTTACAGAGTTCATGTTAAGGTGGCTTATCACACATAACCAAGCTTAATCCCTTTTAAATGAAGGCTCTGTTTATAGCATATCAAGGTCAGGATTACAAATCCCGGGACATATCACCAGGTATAATTAAAAGGAATAATGCCAATTATATTTTCCAGTCGTTTTCAGTACCTGAAACGTGGTCTCTGTGTTCCTTGGACTTCTCAGAGGTAAGTACAGATAGTACCTTTGTGAGCTAATAGCAACCTGTTTATTATAGTTACTTTGTTTTTACCACTAGCTTGAAATACATACCGGTATTAAACATTGTATATGGCATAACAAACTAGTTCATTCTTTCAGTTTTTCAGTGGTATATTCAACAGAGCTTTAGAAGTATTTCCAAAGAGATTTCCAACCTTTATGTACCCTTTGTAGATAAATTCACTTTCCTCTTTTCATGCTCTTTTTGTGGTCAATTTCTAGCAGTCATCCCCAGTTCAGTGATGAGAATTTCACAGGAATAGAGGGTTTTCTCTATGTGTCACAGAATATTTCAAAAACCAGAATGTCTTTAATCTTTATCACATAACTTTGCAACACAAAGCTGATTCTGAGAGATAAAGTACTTCCATAGAGACAACAAAACAAAATGTGGTACAAAAGTAGCGCATGACCTAATCTTCCTCTTAAAGAGGTAACATCTTCATATTAAATTGAATACTTGACTTAAATTTATAATTTTTTTTAAATAACTAAGTTAAATAAAAAATCCAAAAGTTTAATGACAAGAAAAAGAGAAAAAAAAAAGTTGTGGTTTTAGTATGGTTAACTAGAATGTATGTATTCTACCAGTACAGCCAATTATTGTAGTTAGTACAGCCAGTGGTGCTTAACTAGCAGAAATTCTGTATAGGTAAAGCCTTGGCTTTGTGACCGAACATGCATAAAGCACAATAAATAGTAATACTATGTACAGAAGTGTTTAATTCTTTCAATTACAGAGGTTTATCAAGCCCAGTATATAACCTTGGGCCGGAAAAATGGTAAAGATACTTTGCAGGTAGAGAACATTTTCCTGACAGGATCCCAAGTCATATTAATAAACTGGGATACTTTTTTTTGTTTCTGTTTTCCACTGAAGGTGTAGGGGAAAAAATAACAGGGAGTTGGTTTTTTCCTCATTATTTGGTGGTCCTTCCTTGAAACTTTCCAAACCAAAGCCATTTCTCACATCTGGTTGGAACACAGATCTTTAAGACATTCAAGTAATTCAAATCAGATGTAAAAATCTAAGCTACACTATATGAAATTCAAGAACAATATAGTTACAGGGCTAGAAAAATCTGCAATATGGCACCTCTTTTAATCAATAACAGCCTCAGTTTCAGTTTGTCTGTAAATACAAGACTATAATTAAGAATGATCTACTGCATTAATTATTTCAATACCCAGTGTAGCAAGTTACCAGATTAGTGACACTTTACATCTATAATATTACTATCAATTTCTTACCCCTGTACTCTAGAGGAAGTCCACAGCAATATGGTCTGTATTAGATTATGGTTCCAATGGAAAATACTGAAGATCAGTAATATCAATAAGTACTTCCTTATCTCAACCATTTGTAACTGCTTGTATTGACTTTCGTTACATTCCAGCAGTTCTGCTTATACCCAAATGGTAGTCGTTATTTCCAGTAACTAAGTCACAACTATATTTAAATTATTTCCAATAAATGTTCGATTAATGCCTGTTATCCGCATTTAATTTCCATTGATTCCAAAAAGCTACTGTTGAGCTTAATTGCCGCCATAAGAAAAACAGTTTACCATAGGCATCATTGGGTCTCCATTAATACCAATGGACAGCTACAGGGACGGATTTCTCTCTTACCGTCAAGCAGTAGGGAGCAGTGCTACACAGAGACTGCGATGCAAAACAATGGCTAAAAATGCAAACAGCTGCAGCTGGAGTTGACCAGAGAACAGTATTTACCTCATCAACAAATGCGTGCTCTTCTAGGATACCATTTCAGTCGGCCAGAAAATATTTAGAGGTTTCCTTAGACTCAGCATGTGAAAATAAAAGTGAGCTACAAGAGACTGTTGAAAGTAACACAGTATTCTGGCTTGTTCCATTTGTGTTTAAAAATGTCATCTGATAAAGAGAAGTTCTAGATCAAGAGAAAAATCAGCAACTTGTCTGATTCTTTTCTTTTCCTTATTATAATTTTGTCCATACAAATACTCTGGCTGACCAAGAAGAAAACCCAAACCCTTACCTGTAGGACTGTTTTCAGGTATTTTTGGATACTATAGGTTCTTAGCAACACTTTAAACTCATTGAGATTAGATCAGCATTTTAACATATTGTTAGGTATTTTACATACAAGTCAGTTATGTTTAGACTCTCAGAAACTGCCAATTCATGAAAATGAAACATCTGCATAAGAGTGATGATCTTGACTAACGCTCCTTTTGAAGAGAAAAGCAAAAGAATCAGCTTGCTGAAAATTAAATGTTACCATATTTTCAAAATAACATTTTCAATTTTGCATTGCAAAATTTTTTTCCTGTTTTCCATACTATTTCAAGTTGAGATCCAAATGAAATATTTTGCTTTTATTCAAACAAATCACTTGACTGACCAACAATTATTTTATTCATAATCATGCTTTGTAATAGCCTTCTGGATTGTTTTATTGCTTTCATTAGGAGTGGAAATAAAACTCAACCATAAGACATTCCCTGAGAAGGAGAAATCTGGATCTCACTGGGCTTTGGTTAGAGCATTTTTTCAATAACTTCACTTTCTGAATACGTTCAATGTCCTATCCAAAAAGGCCCTCCAAGCTAGTCCTGTACAAAAGTTGCCACACATCCCACATTGTACTATGGTCAAACCTCATGTCCATTATGAAATGACAGCAGGATATGGCTTTTCCTAGAGTTTTATTACAGCCTGCTGTTCTTTAACAGTTCTGCATTCACAGAGCAAATATAACACATGTTGATTATCTACATTTGGGGCTGGAGAGGTATAAATTACTGTTGAACCTAAGACTCCCCACATTTGAAGACAGTCGGGTAGCTATTGTTCCATCTGCATTGGCCAATGCATTCTACAGAAGGTTCAGTTCTGCCCTGGCTTACAGCGCATCACTGCAGCCAAATCTCAAGGTGACAAAGTCCTGGGTAATAGTTACAAGCTTTGCGTCTGAAAGAAAAGTGACACCTCTAAGAACAAAACCCAGATGCTGAGGGTTATGGGCTACAGGTTAAGAGACAGAGCTGAGCCTCTCAGGCAACCCTGACATGCAAACCTGCATAACAAGGAGCTGATGCCCACACCCTGTAGAGGACTGATGCTGTCAAGAGCTCAGGTAAAGAACTGAACAAAGGAAACCATCTGCAGTGCACAAAGAGAAGGAATTTTATTGGTCTTAGAGAACTTATCTCCTAAAACCTTATCTATTACCCATTCACACAGACACAGACATCAGTGGTGATAGATATTATCTGCACTTCCTTTTGGTTGCTTCCCTTTCATGCCAACATTGCCTCTGCCTGGTCAGGTCTGAGCCTCTCCTGCTAGCCCTCACTCAAGGTCCGGTCTCAGTGAGGCTCCTGTAAAGCACCATCCAGCAATTTAGCACAGAAGACTCAGGCAGGGTGGTTCCTGGGACATCAGCGTTTACACCTACTCTCTAATCATCCAGGTATTCCTGAGCACATTTAGTAGGAGGTCTCACAGCTGACAGTACCATAAAGGACTCAGTCCTTAGAGAAGATGTTCACCATTTCACCCTAGGATCTCTCAGAAAGGAACAGAGGCACTTCTTATCAGTGGCATTTATCCCAAGTACAGGTTGAAAATGTGCCACCATATTTCATGCAAATCCTAGGTAATAATCATTACAAAAACACATAAAGCATGTAAAGTTTAATTTATTTCTATTTCTTCTAGGCCCTTCTTATTTCCTCTTTTTTTGGGTTTGGTGGTTTGGTTGGGGTTTTTTTGTTTTTTTTTTTTTATGTGGAACAGAGGTAGTCTCACCCCGTAGCCATGTTTCAACCCAAGCTTCTCAATAGAAACCTATTCTTGAATCCCAACCTTCTTCTCTTGTAGGAGTAAGACTCAGAGTCCCACATCCTTCATATGCAACAGAGATGAGATTTCAGTCCCTTTTTTCCCTGACGGTACAGCTGAGTCTGACCTTATCCACAAAAGCATGGGGAAGAGCATATTACAGACAAGCAGAACAAAATGAAAGCAAAATATGACAGATATTAAAGGAAAGTCAGCTTGATGTCACAGTTACCACTTGCTCCATTTGGTGAAACTCATCCCGTGCTCTGACATGGCATGAAAGCACTTGTCATAAGATCCACTTCTTTATGCAAGGTCCCAAGGTCAGAAAACTGCACACCATTCAGGACGCCACTTACCAACTGTGGTAGCAACACAGAGAGCTGTTGCTGTGAAGAGACAGAATTGTATTCACATTCAGATACTTTTTTGCCTAGTTCAAACAAAACCAAAGCTCTACCAGGCTGGAAGTAGGTCATATAAGGAATGAACTGGTAGTCTCTAAAGCCAGCTGCACAGCAGTTCATCCATCCTCAGAACAATGCCAGTTAATAGCTACCTGTAGACATCCACAGTGAGTACGAATAGCTGTTCCTGACTCCAAGTTTATGACGATATAACATGCATAGCATCTCCTACTACTACCTGCATGTCTCAAGCCCATTTTCCCAAATAATTTAACTTTGAAATCACAGACTGTGGCCAATGTTTTGTTACACAGCACCAGCTAAGGACACAAATGTTTTTCTCTTAGTTCCCCTTTCAGAGTTTCTCAGCTCCTCTGGATATTCAGATTGCCCCTATAAAAAAATAATTTTGCTCTGTGACCTCCAGAGGTTTTATCGTCAACAATTTGACCCTCAGTTATAAAATCTGCAAGTTTTCCAGGCTCTGCAACCTGGAAGCAAAGAATGAGGATTAGTTAAGTACTGTGACTGACTCACAAACAGTTGCTAGTTCTTGCAATGCCACAGCTTATGCTGGTTTCCTTTCACACTCAAATTACCCTGGAAGCCCTGCCCAGTGGGGCAGGTGCTCTCAGGAGATAAGCAGCAGCGTGAAAAGTTTGGGAACTTATCCCATCGTACAATAAACTTGACATCTAATCTACTACTTAGGTTTGTAACATACCCAGTAGAGTTAAACTAATCAACCACTGTGGTCCATGCATTCCTCCCAACACTTTTCAGTGGTATTTTAAACAGCCCCGATTTAGCGTAACTAAAGATGCTCCACCTACATGTTTTTCAGTTTTGCACAGGCAGACATTCACTCAGCCCTGGACAATAAACTCAGATGACAGTGACGTGGAGAATTCCTTTCCCAGCTGGATTCCCCCAGCAAGGGAACTCCTGGTGTACAGCTCTTGCAGGGACTTGGTCATACACGTGGTATCCCGCCACTGAGCTTTATCAAGCCTCAGGTGCCTTTGAGCATGTGCAGGACTTCAAAATTTGGATACTTTGAAGCTGGAAAAAAAAGGTTGTATGATGTTTAAGTACCTTTGGAGCTAGGCATTAGTTGAGCAAGGGTTTTCAAGATTTAGTTTTAGTTTGAAGAAATAGTACTTGACTTTGACTTCTGTACCAATTTAGATTCCTAAATCTATTTTCTAACCTAGCCCTTACTGACTAAGGCATCTGAATGAGTAGCAGAGATTAAAATAACCACCTTTGATAATTCTCTAAATTCCTAAATTAAAAGCACTCCTCTGAGATGCATAAACGGTTTGCCTGTTTCACATAGACCAGAAAATCAGGACCAAAGTCCAAGAAAAAATGACATATCAAAACATCAGCTGAAACAGAAGGTTCCAGCTGTTTCAAATGCCACTAAACCACAATTATTATTGCTAACATAAATAAAGCAAAATCTTAATCCAGCCTTATCAAGGAGTTACTAACCATATTTCTCTGTTCTTCCAGTAGTTTTATGAGAAAGCGCGTTTTCATAAGCAAGAAGGATGGTATATTAGCGATCACTTTCTCTTGTACTGTAAAAAAACCCAAACACCTAACAAATGCATCTAACAAACAACTGAACTTAGTCAATTCATACAGAGTAGAAAAAAAACTGTCAAACCAATGTCTAAATTATGTCCTTGCTAAGTGGCTTGACTTGGGGGGGCGGGGGGCGGTTATTGGACAGTGTCACTTCCTTGTGACCACTACAAATGATAACAGTTGCAAGAGCTTTACGGTTGCTAAACCAAAGGAATGGCTGGAATTTTAAAAAAATCTTTACAGCTTCAATACCCAGTTCAGGCTGACATGTTGTACTTTAAAAGCTATCTCTAAGCAACTAAATAGGTGACAAAGCACTCCAGAATCTGGCAAGACAAAGGAAAAAAAAAAAAAAATCAAAGCCTGGAAATGCCAACCCATTGCACTTTTGCTACACTCCATGATTGTGGTGAAGGGTTTGGGTTGTTTCATTTGCAGCCTCGTGGCTCCCTTCATTCCAGTAACAAAAATGCCAATAGCATTTCTAAATTAAACCCAGCATCTCGTCCCTTCTATTTAGGGCAGCTTTTTCTCTGCCCCACCACATCTCCAAGCACAATGCCAGTTCTGTCATACCATCTGTGTAAACTTCCCTCCACTATTTCCAAAAGTGCCTTTTTTCCACTGCTGGGATCCTCCACTCAAGGAGAATATTTTCAAGATGCGTTCAGTGAGTAATTTTTTTTGCTAGACAAGTTAAGCTGATCACACAAAGTTCTCCCTTCTTTTTTTCTTGTTTCCCCACCATTATCTTAAAGTCCAACATGTTCTATGAGAACCCTAATTCCAGCTCTTTAGCATACAATGGGGCGGAGGGGGGCGGGGAGAGCACTGAAGTTTGGTGCTGATTTAAGTGTTACTGCAATTCCTTAGCATTCCAAAAGACTCATTACTAATAAAGGAAAATATTTTTCAGGACACCAAAGAAATGCCTGCAGCAGGACATGGCACAGGGAAACCTGAGCTATCTGGAAATGAGTTCACTCTCACTGGAGCAGCGGAGCCACAGAGCAGGATTGTTCAGGTCCAGTAGTGTGCTGCCTGGGTAAAGATGTTCTGCTTTTGGGATCCAGTGTACTATCTCTCCATGGCAGTTAATGAATGGTGTTTTGAATCACAGTAATTCTCACCATGACTTGTGCTTCTACACCTGTTAGGAGATTTTAATCTCTTGCCTCGAGTTGTTTATCCTGTCATTTCTCTGCAGAGTCTGTATTGCTCCAGTAGCTACCAGAAACTCCTTGGAACTGGCATGGGGATAAGTTAACAGGGTGCAAAGGTTTGAAAAACCAAAAATGATTTTTTTGCTGGACCTGCAGAGCAATTTAGGATTATCTGTTTCTACTTGAGAAGTGAGAATGACAGAGCACTGGCACAGATTGCCCAGAGAGGTTGCGGAGTCTCCATCCTTGGAGATACTCACAAGACATCTGGACATATCCTGGGCAAGCTGCTCTAGGTGAAGCTGCTTGAGTAGGGAGGTTGGACAAAATGACCTCCAGAGATCCCTTCCAGCCTCATCCTTTCTGTGAATCTGTAAGAAATACCAAAGTTGGACTATTTATCAAAAAAGGCCAAATAGATTCATGGGATGGGATAAGAAACATTGACTGGGTTCTCTGGAATGAGAGGACGTGCCACTGGTAGTTCCAGATCTAAAAATCAAGTCCCTATGTGCTCAGGTAGTGATAGACAAGGTACTCAGGTACCAGAGCGATGAGCATGACAGGACTGAGTTGAAGTGAAGCAAAAAGGAGAGGTTCCAGTGGCTCTGTCATCACTTGTCCAATATAGAATTGTTCCTTTGGGCTCCCATGCTAATTCACCTTTCCCCTAATATAAGCTACCTGGTAGATTCACTGTTAAAGTGCATGAAAGACCGGGTGAACAGTTGGAACACACTATCTCTATTTCCGCTTGGTGAAATACAATCTCTTGACCTTAGCTAGTAAGTGTATTTCACTGTTTTCCTATTGCAACCAGCCTACATGTTTAAGTTTGAATGATAAGGTAGCTTATAGAGAAAAATATCTCCTATAATTGTTCTGCAAACTATATCGCTCTTTAATATTAATACAACAATGAAGTTGTGTTCATAAACTTACTGTTACCAATATAAAGAATTACAAAACCATTAAAAAAATAAATGCACACAATAACCAAAAGTATAAACCCATCACTACGAAACAGCACTTCATAACTGTGGCTCTGAATTATTACTGCCTCACCAACACAGCCACAATATCTGACTTCATAAAATTCTCCACTCTACAAATTACATGAATTGGATAATTGAGAAGACCTATGTTTAGTCCACAAAGTGAAACCACCATCACTATAGCATGAGAATGAACCCGCATTTTAAAAAATTGTAACATTTCCATTCCCTGGCGTGCATGATCCATACCTACTTCCTCTCTATCCATTTGAAGCTGTGTGCGTTGAGAATGAAGAAGCTGGGCAGCTGCTTTGCTCTCCCTAACAGTCTCAGATGCTCTGCCAACAACTTCAGGTCTCGATTAGAAAATCTTCAGGGCTGGGACTTTGGCTTCCTACCTATCTGGAAGACATTTCATTGCTAGCAATAAATAGAAAATTGCAGATTAACTGTAGAAGTCTTGGTGAAAAAAAAAACCCAAACCATGGCACATAGGTGTGCAGGTCTTGCACTAGGACCCATCTGGCAGGGCTTGTTACAGAGAGGGGCTAAGATGGCAGCAGCTGTTCACAACAGTTCTTTACCCCAGCATCTCCTGCTGCCGCAGGGAGAGGAGCGGGCCTCGATGGAGCAGCAGCTATGCTTGTCCCTGAAGGTCTGGCAGAGGGGGAGAAAACCAGAATTACAGGCCTGACCCTACAAAGAACACCCGCACCCCTCTCTGTTGGCCTAGAGAAAGGAGGCAAAGAGCAGGAATACAATTAAAATACAGGGGGCATGATATAGTTCACAGCACATGCTGCGCCTGCTCCCCGTTTTTGCAGGGGGTTGCATGTGAGTGTTCGTACGTCTGTGAGGTTTAAGCAGCGCTCGCGCATCCCTGCGCCTGGGCAGACACAGCCCACGTGCAGGTTAAATACTCTCCTAGAAGAAAACAGGGGCGAGGGAGGGGGAGAGAGGACATTCCTTTTCCTCTTCACTCTTCCAAGCCTTCCATCATCTTTCTGTTGTCAGCCTCCCTTCTTTTCTGCTCAGACTGTCCCAGATTTTAGTTCATGAACGTGCCCTGCCAGTCAGCAGTGGTCTGGGTGGCTGCAGATTGCCATTAGCTGCCCTTTCCTCTGAGCAGCATCATCGCTCCCACCGCTGTAGCTGAAGATAGAGCCTTGCCTCTGTATTTTCTTACCTTGTGCCAAGAGATATCGATTTTAACTCCGAAAATATGTTGGCTGTATAGTGTTGCCTGATTACCTTCACATTGCATTAGCTCTACAAATAGGACAAAAATACACCTATATAGATGATGTAAGCGAATTACGCATGTATGTTTTATTCTGAACAGCATCTCCAGAACAGCTGCTGATACTTTGCCAGTTGCATTTTGCTTGTAACATTTCAACATTTGCCAACAAGATATTTTGCACTCTATGCACATGGCCAGGTGTTATTATCACTCCACCCACATGCCTGAGTCCAGTAACAGTCCTGCTCCTGGCAAAATTCAATCTTTTCTCATCTCTCGACCCATGTTCATCTTTGTATTGTTTTTTAATTAATCCACGGTTAGCTGAAGCTCCTGCCATAAATCAATGATTCCCTTTCAATTCTTGTTAAAGATTTTTCATTTTCCTAAATTTGCAGCGCGTTGCTCAGAAGCCGCCAACAGCACACTTTTCTCTCATTATCAAATCAGTGAGGAATGGACTCAACGAAGCAAAAACCATAAACCCAGCACTGAGGACTTTCAGGCTTAAGGGCCTTTTTATCTGCTCCAGACAAGCTGCAAATGAAAACATAGTCTTTTGCCACCTCGAAAGCTACAGGCCAGATCCTCTCTTGGTGTAAAGTGCCATAGGTCTGTTTTGGGACGCAAGCAAGATGTCCTCATCTACACCAGCTAAATATTTGACACTATATGCTGCCTACTCTCTAGCTGAGGGAACAGCTGTCTGTCTGTGAAACTGCCCCTCAAAGAGGAATTGCTGGAGTTTTCTGTGACTGTGTATTTCTAAATGCAAGTTTTCCATACCTTTTTTTTTTGCCAAGCAGTATATTGAGGTCTGTACAGAGTTTTTCAGGGGATGCTCTCATTGAGGATGCGGCTTTGTGCCTCCCTTTGCAAACGTGCTCAGTGTGTCTTAGCACTGTTATTTAATAAAGTTCTAATCGTCATGGGTTTCAATTTACAAGAAAACAATCTTAAAAATCCCAAGACTTTCTAATCATGTTTGTTTTAAAAAGAGAAGATGAACAAAATACACAAAAGGCAGTGATGAACTTAGCTACTTACTCTCTTAAGTGGCATGAGAGGAAAATCACTGTTTAGTCAATGAAGGAAAATGCAAACTAGAACACATTTTAAGGTAGTTTATCAGGGTGACCGTGTGCACAGCAAGATCTGTGAACTACACACACCAGAACTAGGCCCAGTTACAGCACCCTTTATGGCTTAAACCCATGCTCACTATGCACGTGCATTACATTAAACTTTTTCCTTCTCCTTTTCTCCAGTTACCCTTCTGTGCATTTTGGTCTAAATTTTCAGAAAATTGTATGCACAGTTCCTACGACTATGCATGTAATCAATTAGTTATTTATGTATACAACTACTGTGACCAGGTATGCAAATCTCCAAGCAGCTTTTGCCATTTTTCAATAATTTAGCCCTTTGTCATTTATACGTCCACTTTTGTTCGAAACAGCAAGTTCATGGAAATTTAACTCATTTGAAACATATGCGTAGATCCATACGAACTGCCCAAAAGCATCACAAAGAGAAAGGATAACCTTGTTGTTAAGGCAGGAGAGCGCGAAATCTGGTTTCCATTCTGAGTTCTGCCACACATTTCCTGTGTAACCTTGGGCAAGTCATGAACTGTAACCTATCTCAGTGTAGCTGACCTACATGTAAAGCAGACAGACCCATCCTTACTTCACGAGGTTATTGAGACGTTTAGTTTGTTAGTGCACATGAAAAACATCGAAACAAGTAAGTAAGTGGAAGGTGCTAGAGAAGTATAAGCTATCAATAACGGTATTATATATAGTGACAGTAAGAAACATGATAGATGATTCGTTAATCATAAAACAGTAAGTAAAGGGGCAAACATGGCCAACGGAGCAAAGAAAATGCATACAAATTCAAGCAGGGAGATGAATAAGAACCAAACAGTAACGGTGAGTATAAGCAGGCATGTGAGTAATTAACCTTTATACTGCAATTTTTACTGTCCTACTTGGTCTCATCCTTTTACAAAGGGCCACAGTGTCAGAAGACATTTGAGAACTGAGCTGGTTAATACAGCACTGGCCACCTCACGGTCTGTCTGGTCGGCATGAATTATTCTTCATTAATCAGAATAATTCTGACAGTGATATTCATGCCAGGTATTGGCCAAAAGCTGGTGGGGATCATTGTGTTATTGAACCAATTAATATAGCTGTGTTCAGTTGTAGGAAAACATGCCCTCTTTGTTTCCTCATACACCAGAACAGAACTGTAAAGTCAATTCTGTTGCTGTGGTTGCTTTCTTCTTTTTGGATAAAATGCAGTTAGACTTGCACGTCGCTTCACTAAATGCTTGGGGTATGGCCTTGTGGGAGCCACATAAATCATGACATATTCTGAGAGAATACCTCTCCTTTTAAAAATTACTTAATTTTGTAGCTGACCTGTATATGGCACTCACACTGACATCATTAGGAGTCTGGAGTAGACTGATTGCGGTATCTGGCCCAAATTTATGACTTAATACAGCAAAATGTTCAGTATCCTCAGATCCAACTGGGATAAAATGTTATATCTTGGGCCCCATGTAGGAAATTTCTATTTTGATTAACAAATCTTTCCTCGTGAGAAATGAAGCAAAACTTTTGAAAATACATTAAAGACTGTATCTCTTTACCTCTGCAAAAAAAATTTGATGAGTCTTTATTTCACGCATGATATTCCTTGGCAGGATTTGGAAATCAGAATTAAAAATGAACATAGAACGAACAAAGAGAAGTCTGGTACATTTAAGTTTAAGGTTTTCTGAGCTACAGGTACATGTTTGAAAATACACAGCTCTAAAGGTGATGGTCATCCTGTGAGTCTGTACTCAAACTAAAGCTGAGGAAGCAAGCCTACTGATAGTACATTCGATTTTGCTACAGAGAGCTTTGTACTTCTGATGTAAAATGTTCAGGTGTCCACAGACTAAAAAGCTGTGAGCTGCTGCAGCACGTCGGCCTCCTGAGTTCCCTGGAATTCATCCCTGTTTGAATTGGAGCATTTATTTTGAAAAAAGATATCATCTTGATTTAAAATGTTCCAGTGACGGAAAACACACTATAAACTTTGGGAAATTATTTCAATGGCTAATTAAACTCAATTAAAAATCTATGATGATCAGAAGGGAGCTTCGCGGGGGTCCTTATCAGCTACACAGAAGGAGCCCAGATTTACTATTTTTATATGTGAATTGCACCTGTGTGACGTCGTATTGTTTTTAAATCACCGACTGCAATACAAAACACACTGACTGTAAAAATCTGGCCAGCAGAATGATTAGAAGAGTAGCTATTCCCTTCCAGGTCTTGTGAAGTGTTTATTAAACCTATTAGACATAACCTGAAACATGGAGATAATAGGCATGTGCCGTGGGAGTAGTTCTTTAGCTGGCCTTCATTACATCTGAGCTACCATCAATGGAAAAACACAGGCACTTCTACAACATGATTCATTTGATCTTAGGCATACACCTACCTTACGTTTAGATGGATGAGTCACATTTGTAGTACGTGTGGCAGTTCAGAAAATTTGGGCCGCGGCCCTAATTCTGCGCAACCAAGAAAAGGCCTGATGAAACAGTTCTACCTGATGGAAAATGATCTGCAAGACAACAGGGTGGAGGGAGTCAATCTTCGGCTCAGATCCATGGTGTTCCCCTGCAATCGCTGGTCGCTGCAGTGCTGTAGAGAAATGCCCTAAAGCCGCGTCACCACTACTAAGTGCTGACTCCTGAAAGGAGCAGATTTGTCCAGCAAAACTGTTGGAGCCGAGGTCCCAACGTCCATGCTGCCAGCGCTTTAGGGATTTTACTCTGGGCCAGATGTAGTCGAGTCCCACTGGCTGCATGTAAGTTAGGTTCACTCCTGGAGCTGGAACAGACCTCATTGTTTGGATTAATCTAAAAGGAATCGAGTCCATGTGCTCTGCGATGCGAACCAGAGCACAGCAAGGGGAAAAACAGGGAGATTCACTTCAGAAACAAACTCCAAGTCGGTGCTGCAGTGTTAGTGTAGAGACATCCCAAGTGTTTTTTCTTTGTGACAATAAGGTATGTGGACCTGTGGTCAGCACTTGAGGCTAGATCTCTATCAGTGGTCATTATCTTCTCCATCCTAGTCCATAGGCTGCTAGAGACATTCAGTTATATGTTCCCAGAGCCAAAGCAAGTAGTCTGCTGCTTTTTCTATCTTGGGATGTGTGGTTGCTGATTCCTGTCAAATATAGCTAGGAAGTTCAGAACTACAGTGCTCACTGGCTTTGGATAAAAGTGCCGAGGGAGCTAGTCTAACACCTGGTGCCTGCTAGTGAGGTATCTGCCTGGGTTTCAAACTATGGTTTAGATACTGCATTCTGAACAAGCATTTAATTGCCTATGTTTCACTCTAACCTGAATCCCTGATGAAGCTTACAGATCAGATTGGCTTGGTCAAAACCAGATGTTCAGCAAATCTAGGCACTGCAGTCCTTTCTTCATAAAAACTCTCTGCTTCAGCACAGCAGAAATACCTACTTCCCTTTTTGCTTGGGCTTTTGTAACTCTACAGGCTTTAAAAGCATTTGTCACTTTACAGTTTGATCTTGAGTAGCATTTCTTCCAGCACTAGTGGAGATGATAACTCTGGGAATACGGTTCCTTAAACTGCAAGTTCCTTAAAGGAGAGGTCCGTCTTTCATTTTTTCTGTAAGTGTTGTGCTCATCTACAGGCTCTAGAGACTTAATAATAATAATGCGGAGTTACACAGGTGGAAACTTAAAACAAGAGGTCAGATGAGAAACACAGCTTTCATCAGTGTCCAGGGTCATCACTGGAATGCAAAGAGATCATTTCATTTGTAGAAGACTCAGTAATTGTAGGAGGAATATTGTCTACCCACTTCTCCACTCTCCAAAGAAATTACCTAATAGTTTCCAATTGAGATGGCTTTTAAAAGAGTTTGGTTTTGATTCAGTCATCATCTCAGAATAAGGAAAAGTATTTTACTCTTCAATCGTAATTTTCATAGATGTCTAACGCCAGCTGAAATTCACACCGTTCCTCAACTAACATATGCTTCTCAAATTTTCTCTCCCTTTGATATACATCTGATAAAATAAATAGGTGGAAATAATAATCTGCCGTACTTCTAACCCAAGATCCAAAAAGTTCCTTAAGAAGCTGGATTTTATTTCCAGACAGGGAAGCTGAGGCAGAGGGAGCTCTAGGGCTTTGCCTGGGATCACACAGCAAGCCAGCAATTGACCTGGGAATAAAATCCAGGTGTGCTGTTTAATTTCCACATGCCGTCCTCTAACCACTACTACTGTCCCAATTCCTTCTCTCTGCAGCTCTATCTGATTTCTAACAGTGTTGGGAAAGTGTTATTTTTGTGCAAGGTTCCAGAGCAAGTTGTCTTACCTGAACCTACTGAATTTTAAAATGTTGTATTATTTTGCTTTTACGGGTGAGAAAATGTTTATTCCACCTGTCAGTTCCTACCACAGAAATGATACTCTGATAAACCTCGGTGCTCATGATGTCTGCTGTCAAAAGATTGGGTCATTGAAAAGTTGAAAAATGTCATTTAAAATGGCAAAAACGTTCAGCTACTTATATGACAAGTACAATTGAGGGAGATTTTCTTCCCGAGTCCTCTGATGAGGCTTTTTAAATGTTAGTTGTTAACTAAAGAGTGGCCTGTTGGTGTACACATGCAAAAGTAGTACTCAGAGTACTTGTCTGACCTAAGTAGGAAGGGGCTGTTCCGTTTAACGAGGGCAAGGCCCAGCTACAAAGAAGTGATAATGGAGATGCCATTGACGACAGGGATGCATGCAGAAGCCACAGAGATTCCTCCTTTTGTCTCCAGTCGGATCACAAGGACCAGGATTCTTTCACACACAGAAAGAAACAATTGCTGGGCGCTTGAAGGAAATTCAGTTGAGTCCCAGATAGTGTAAACTAAGAATCTTTTTGTTCATACAGAAGAAAAATATGCCCGTTGCAAAACTTCACATACATCAAGTTGTTGGGTTTTCTTTTTAAACAGAATCAGGCAAAAGCTTTCTCTGCTTCCTCCCACAAAATGCCTTGGGAACTTCCTGCAGATCCCAACTGTCAGGTTGTTGCCTTTTTCGTTCAGTCTAAAATACATCTATATTTTTCTCCTCCCCAATTAGATAATCTTTATTTTTCATTCACCTCAGGTCTAGCTGCATCACTTTGACCTCTCTGTGAGGCCTGGGTAAATCCTGAAGATGCTGGGCCACAATTCTTAAGAAGGAAACTTCAAGTTCTTTCCGCTTCACTTCCCCTTCACATGTCTGAGGCAGTTAACGTTGCTGCCCCATAGTCTGCGTGGCAGGAGCTGTGTGCTAGCTGTGGCACCTATTGTCTGCATTTTTCCTCTCGTTAGTCTCCTTGACCTTTTATTGTCTTACTCCTGCAGTGTCAGGTCAGACTTAGTGTAGGTCTCCCTTCACTAAGGACCCCTTTCCTTTCGTGGATCACTAAGCAGGACAATTGCTCTATCCATCTTTTCAGGGTCTATTGTCGAGCCCCCCCTGAGCTGAGAAAGGTTTGATTCACTGGGAAACCATTTTGGTCAAAGGGAAGCCTGACTATGTGTCCTTTTAGGAACTCTGTCTTAATCACTGACTTTTTTATCTGGGATATGAAGAGGATTCAGGAGATCAAAAGGTTTGGGAGTACATGGGTTTGACCACATTTTTCCTGGAAATAATGGGAAACCTCCACTGAAAAATGAGCTCCGTTACAATGGGCAACAAGAAGGAAAGCCACATAGTGTTCCCAGAGCATTCTGAATCATCAGACCTTCAATAGCTTCCATAGAGAAGGGAAAAAGTAAACAGAAAATGTAAATGGAATGTAATAATTAATGGACCTAAAGAAACAGACTCATTTGATTTGCGCATAATTGGTGCCTTTAAAAAAAAGATAAGTCAAAAGAAGTCGACAGAGCAGATGGAAAAGGCTGAAGACTGGCAGTTGAGTTTGGCTGAGTACGCAACAGACGTGTGTGGTTCCTCAGAATTAGTAGCTCGCCTCACCTTTACAAGTCATTATACATTCAATGGCCCCATGTATTTCCCAGGAACATGAAATGTTACAGAGATCTTCCTGGAGCACCACAGTGGAGCTATGTTGGTTTTGAAGGCCCTGACTTTGTCACTAGGTATTCAGCGACATTCTTGCTAACGCCTTGAAGATTTCTTCCTGCATGGAAGAATTATAAGACCTTATAAAAGACAATCATGAAACTTCATTTGACTATATTTCCAAGGAAGTTAACCAGCAGCAACCATTCCCATTCAGGCAATTTCTTGAAATAGAGATGTAGGCGCCTCTTTAGGTGCACAAATTTCAAAGTGTTTGGTTCAGGGACTTAACAAAAACCAGGAAGAATGAAAATGCCTTTTTTCCTGCAATCTAGATAGAACCCTTTTACCTACTGGTATGTCAAAATGCTTTTTAAAATGAACATTTCACTCTTTCTTCGACTAGCCATTATGTCTGCACAAAGTCAGCTCAAGCCTTTTCAAAATGCGAAGCTGAATATTGCTGTGTAAGGATAAAAGAGAGGAAAGGGACTGGTCTTGGGAAGGGAGGCAAGCAAAGGGAGGAACTTGGACAGAAAGTCTTGGAGAGCTGGACTCATACTCCTGCTATCAACAAGGTGAAAGAAAAAAATGTAAGCAGAAGCCAGTACCTCAACTTTTCCCTTTGACCTAGGCAAAGTCAAGAGGGAGCTGGGCTGTTTTGTCTTTCTCCAGCAATCTCCTTTTTCTAGGTATTATCTGTGCACTTCCTTACTTTTTTTTTATACTTTTAACATGAATAATTAAGGATTCTGCTTTGGAAAGCACCCCAATTTAGGCAAAAGTTTGTATTTAAACTTCAGTACATGCTGAGATCTTTACCTGAGTCAAAGAAAAAGAGTCAGCTGGACATAGTGAGTACCTATGCACTGGTTTTTGGACGAGGAGCTACATACAGCTGGCTTCAAACAAGGTCAAACTTTCAGATTAAACATTTCTTCTCCAATAAGAAAGTGAGAGAAAAAAGCCTTTTAAAAAAACTAGAGAACTCAGATTAAAAGTCTTTCCAGCTATGAAGAATAAAAAGTGACACCATCCACATCTCTGATGTTTCAGGTAGAGCTAAGTGTAGAACTGAATGAAATATTAACCATTCCTGTTTTCTACAGTGAAATTTCTGAACCTGACATTTCTTGTTTGGAAAATAGACATAATCCTTCTGATATTTACATTAAGTATGACCAGGAGAATTATTTTTTTTGTTTGCCAGCATTGTCACCGAAGGCACAAAAACATCTACAGTAACTTTTGTGCCACCTTAATCTGCTCGTGCCATTTGACTTCCCAGTGTCAACCGATCACTTAATGTCAGCAGCGTTACTTTCTGTCAACATTACCAAGTAGAAGTGTCCAGGATATTGAATATGCTTGCATTTACATATAAGAGGAAGGGAAAAAGTGATCCAAGCATTTCCTGTACCATAGAAACACCTGATTATTGTTTCAGTTGAATTGTGACTGACTCATTGACAAAGTTCTGCTCCAGAAGAGCCTTTAGTCCTGATCCTTAATGACAGCAAATATCGATTTTCTATTAATTAATTAATTAATTAACTAATTAATGTTCTATTAATGTCCCAAACATATGAGAAAAAAAAGGCGATCAGCAAATGAAAACACAAGTATATCTGCAGACCTGGTGGAATCAGTATAGCTGCAGTTTCAAATTCCCAAAGGCAGAGAACAAGTACTGTGGGATATATTTCAGCCATATCGGGGAAGCCCTTTGCGTAATAGAAGTGCAGCCTCACATGGTTAAGCTTATTTGGAAAACTGTTGAGTTTTATGTACCCTTTAAGCTTGATAAAGAGAGCTTTGCTGCATATGTCTAAGGATCTAACCACCCTAGATTCTGAGTATGTGGCAGTGCCACCAGCTTTCACCTGGTATTGTACTACAGAAGTTATTTTCTCTCTACCCCTTTTTGATGGTTATAAGGGAGGAATCTGATCCAGAGCTTGTAACTGTGGTGCACCTTCCGTGGTTAAAAAAGTTAGGTCAAAAAAACATCCCAGAGGAAATACCTTTAAGAGAGAATGAGGAATTGTTTTCCATTTCTCTGGTGACTAACATTAAGGCTATTGGTAGAGGTTTCCTTCTGGATCCCTCTAGGTTGTTTGACACCCATTGAGCATAGCTCGGGTGAGCTGCCACACTTCTTACCTGTGAAAGCAGCAAGTTGTCCTAGGTATCCTCACAGTTCAGCCTTTCTTGATGAGCTAACTTTGGTAAAATTTATTATGGGCCTCAGGAGAAATTAATTCCCCTGATAGACAATTAGATTGAGAATTTAACTTAGCATAGCTAATTTGCCCCATGTAGTCTGGAAGTTCTCATACTGCCCTCTCTGTCAGCAGATTGGTGGAGGCAGGACCTCCAACAAAGTCACGGTAAAAGGAGGAGGGTCACCTCTTCCATTAGCACATCTGGATCAGGAATAGGATGATTTACTATCCCCACCCCAAACTCCTATTGAAATGAACAATCCCGTTCCTCACAAAGGACTAGTGGCTCTGCTGCATATTTAACTGGAATGGTAATATGGTCAGTTGCATAGCTGAAGATGTAAGAATCATAATATGATTGAGCTAATTGCTTCCAGAGGGAAAGAAACAGAAAGAAGCTATAAAAAGGTATGCAATATTTGAAAATCAGACTTTTTTCCCCCAATAATACTGTTTGCAGAGCTTTAAATGCCAGGTGGAACATAAATTATTAACTATTCTTTCTTGTAAGCATGTACATTTTCTGCCTTTTGTTAAATCTTTTCTCCATCTACTGGTTCACGCTAATAGCTTCCATAGTAAAATGCAGTACATACAGGTGGGCAAAATGACTGTGTATTCTGAGTAATTAGCTGCAGTTAGTAACTAACCCTTGATGTTGCATTCAACCTTGTAATTTTCTAATCTTGAGACACTGAGTAAGCGCAAAGCCGTATTAACGCTTCTTTTGTAATAGCTGGACCAGTAGCTGGTTAAAGTCAAAGGAAAGATTCCCATTAACTTTAGTGGTCTGTGAATCAAGCTCTTGATATATATATAGAAGGCCCCTGAAAGCAAAGTTTTATTTTTTAATGTATTGTCTCATTTGTTGAATAGCATGGCTTACTGCCCAGTGTTATGGCAGTTCACAATGACTATTCTTCCCACCCATTCTCCTTCTCCTCCTTCCATTAATCAGTGATGGGTCGAATTCAAATGCTTTGGAAGTTCTGTCTGGTTTTGATGTGACGTTACATAAAAATATCTACAAAGTAGTTATTAGGGTGCTTGGTGTGGCTGCATTTGTCCTGGGGAAACCTCCCCCTCCTCTCTGAGAGCAGCAGCACATTTTGTGGGAAGGTTGGCAGCTCTACAAGGTCTTCTTTGAGGCGGGCTCCACTCCCTCTGCCCCAGTGGTACATCCATCATTTTTGGTTTTCCTTTCCAAAATGCTTTTCACAAAAGTCACTTCCTTGTTTCACATTACTCCATGCTTTGTGAATTCAGACTGAAACATGCTGTGAACCAGATCCGTATCTGGTGTAAATCAGCATCGTCCTGCTGCTCTCAGTGGAGCTACAAAATTTTGTATCCATGGAGGATCTTGCCCATGAACTTTCCACACAAAGAGGCAGTTTTGGTGGAGTGAAAAAGGGTTCATGTGTTTTGGGAAGAGATATTAGCAGGAACAGCACGTGGAAAATCCCACATAAACAATGAGGTGTTTAACTTCACAGATACTAACATCTCACTTCTGCCTAATGAGATAATTCTGGATGATTTTTTTTTCTCTGACAACCCTCATATGGTCCATTTCTGGGTACTAGAAATTGGTGCAGAGCAAAAAAGGACTGGGCTGCTGATTGTATAAGAAAGCTCAATGAGTATCATAAACTAACCCTACATAAATATACCCTTTGCACTCCCATTTCCTTCTATAACTGACCACCCCAAGCACCTTTTTAAAAAGTTGCTCAAAGTTTATTCAAGGATGTGTTTGGTTAGATTTACAGTACTTGTCACTTGTTGGCCAAAAGTGACATACGGGATTTCAATGTGCTACTTTTAACGTGGTGACACTGCCTTTAATTTAGCGTAAGTGATTATATATGTTTGACTGTCAAATCACTGTATGTAGCTTTTGTGGTTGGGGGCTTGTTTTATCAAAGAATTCTGCTGAACCTCTTCCAAACCAGAACTCCCATGTGTATAATTATATCGTATTTTCATTATATAAACTTTATTTTTAAGACTGAAAACATATGAAATGATTATGGGAATGTGCATTCTATACAACACTACCACGTACTTGTGGGAAGAGAAGTTTATAACATAAACCAAATGTTGTCATTAATATACAGGTACAAGATGCATCCATGTGACCCATAAAACTAACGACGGAATAGAGGGATCTGAAAATACATGCAATCGCACTTCAGATTGAAAGAAATTTATAGCAACCTTTATTTTGCATTAAATAGCACCTACTTGATACTCTGTGGAAGTAGATGTCAAAGATTCATAGCCTGCAGTTGCACATTACTTGTATAGCCAAGTTAGGTGCTTCCAAGATATCTTTCAAAGTGATACTTCAAAAAAATTTTATTACTTCATTAATATGTTTGATTGGTGCAAAT
>WAAD01002279.1:238150-261166 GCA_013389945.1 Fregata magnificens
GTAAACAACTTCCCCACTCCCAAAATAACTCGCAAACTACCTTTCCCCCTCCTCATACTTATGTATTCCTCTGCACTTCCTGATCTTGGCAGGGATATTTCAGAAATAGCTATTACAATGGTGTTTCCACTCTGAAAGAGGAAATACTGGGTGGGAGGAGTTATGAAAGGAACAGAGGAAGCGAAGCTGTTTTCATACCATCTCAAGCTGCACTTTTACAGCAAATAGGTGGAAATGCATCTGGGTGAAGTATGCTATTGAGCCATCAGAGCCCCATCGTAGTACAGCACAAGGCCAAAAGTGAATATGCATAAACCGGAGCGTGTGTGGCTCCTTGCATCATTCAGCACAGCTGACGCTGACAGGCAGCTCTAAACTGTTGAACAAACTGAATGAATCAAGGTCAGGCCAGAGTCAGCAGCAAGCTTCCCTCCCTCCACGATTCACTGATACATGAAAGGTACTGACTGGATGGCTCTTTAGTGTGGCTTTGTGCAGAGCGGTCGTACGGTAGAAGCTGCTATGTCACATGTTTGTCAGCAATCCAAGATTTTAATTCCGAACTTTTCCATGAAACCAATAGCTATATTTTCTGGCTCTGGCCCGCTCGAGTGCTTGGCCAGGGCTATGGGAATGAAATGTCAAAGCAGCCCGTCTATGAGTTGAGATTGCTTTCATGCGTCTCCACCTGCTGGCTGGCATTTCACTAATTGCAATAGCCTGTAGAGATGACAGCGTACTTTTTGAAGTAACGAGCTTATGTGGAAAATGTAACTCAGTTTCACAAGATGAGCAAATACGCACGACGGGACAGATTACTTTCTAACTTGATAAAGAGCAACATCCTACATTGCAGGTGACAGGTAGAAGGCCACTGAGATTTTTCAAGTCGGGCTTTCGAACTTCTGAAGCCTCAGTTGAGAAGATAAGCAATAAGAAAGATTTTTGGAAGGAATTCATGAAGTGTGGAAACATTAGCGTTTTATTTCACTACCAAAACCAGATGCTAAGAATGTTAACGTGCTCTCACTGACACAGTGAAAGAGGGAAATTGTTTATTAATATCTGGAAGCATGAGCATTCTGGGGCCCACAGCTTAGTTTCTGTGTGGTTAGGAAAGCAGTTACTTAGCAAATGCAGGCAGGCAGCTGTTTCAAATGGAAAGGAATAGAAATGATTAATGACTTCTATGCTTTAAAGAAATGAACCCACAGGATTTCTTTCTTCTACTGTGCTGTCCCACTTGGCCATTTCTGTCATGTGCCCTGGGACTTTCTTTGGAAGTTTTCAATGGTCTGTCGTGAACTACTCTTTAGAAACTTACTGGACCAGATCTGGAGCCAGACAGATGCCAGCTGTGGATCTGATCCATTTGTACGTACATTTACAGACTCCGAGCACAGATTATCAACACTTGATATATGAACTTTGTACTGCAAGAGCAATAGTGTATCTCGCTCTCAGACACTGCAGTGATGAGTAGAGTACGAAATCCTATTTAGAGTGGGATCAGTGTTACCTTTTTCCTTTTGTAGCCACATTTTATTCAGGCTACATTATACAACGTAGAAGGCAAGGGGCACTCTCAGGAACTGAAACAGTACAAGGAACGAACCCTTCCTCTGTTAGTCATGTCAGATATCAATACGGATTATTGGTATTCTACCAACTTCTGCACTTCCAGCTATGGCTTATTTATCCTACCCAAACTGCTAACTCTATCATCTGTTTCTTATGTATGCTTTCATTTAGGTTCTTAGGTCTTCTACGCATAGCATCGGAAGGTGGAAAAAAGAGGATGAGGAAGAGAAAGAGGAATATGGAGAAAAGAAAAAGGAAGGGTATACAAAACACAGATAACATTTTCACTGAATTGTTCACAGTGAATCATCCAGCCCATTTTGTTAAAGCAGTATTTACCAGGGAGAGTAAGTTCTCCTCTGACTTGACTTCGTGGAAATACTTTGAATTTACTTCTATTTGAAAGGGTACATAATTTGATCCACTAAATGTTCTTTTGCCATATTTTTTATTATGTGTTCAGAACTGCCAAAGCATGAAATGTGAATGTTTGCTATTCCAAAGGATTCTCCCATTTCAAAAGCGGTGTTCCATATTACTAAGCATCGGGAACAGGACAGTAACTACAGAAAGTCGCAAAGGTGTCCATTGCATATCTGTATAATTAAAGACAGCTAAGCACATTTATTACATACCTATACAAGTAAGATTCCTGGCAGTTCAGCATATGCAATTATTGTTAGCACTAGAAATCTGACTAAAAACCATCAAGCAATTTAGAAGGTGTATGAGTTTAATACATCCTGAATGTGTCTAATACCTTGGCTAAGCACAGGCATTCAGCTAAAGAGAGTTCTCATAGATTACTTTAAGACACAGCAGGACTGGAAGATGATATTTCCTTGCCTACAAGTATATCACTCTCAAGTCATTGTTTCAACACAGGAAGTTATCTACTACCTGGGGCAACAATGTGCACTTGGACACAATTAGCCTGCTGTCTGATGATATTTAAGAATTAGCCACATAAGGCTTTCTTACAAAGTTGTCAAAAAGGCTCAACCGATTATTTTAACTAAGCCTATTTAAAATACCTGAATAAACTGATGCAAAATAAAAGCAACTTTTGCATGTTTGAACGGCATGCTTCCTTTACATCACTTATTTCCAGTGTAGGAATAAAGATCAGCTCAAATGGATTGTGTTTCTCCTTCTATATCTCTTTGTAGATCTCTGTCAGGTACTCAGGTGGATTAGTACTGATGCCATTCAAAGCTTACAGTATAAGGATGAACTTTATACATGTCAGTACACAAAATCATACATGGAGATAGAAATTCAGCTCTATGTTCAGTCCACTTTACTGAAAGCAGAAGTTGGTCCAATAGCCTGAATCTTCTTTCACAGGCTATTTTTGAAACTGATATAACTCAGGCAGGAAGTGTGAGTGTGTGTGTGTGTGTGTGTGTGTATCTGTGCTGCTGAACGCCATATGAGGGCCAGATCTATTTTCTGAATTTGATTCTTACTCCTGGTTTTGTTTTTTTTTTATTGCAAGATACTTCCTGAAAACTTCTCCCGGGTAATCCTAGAGGGTATAGTAACAAGTACTCCTACCTGGATCATCTAGCTGATGTGCATATGAATGAATTCCTTTCTTGTTTTCCTGACCCCTTTTATCTTTCAGGCCAGTGCATCACATAATTATTTAGTATGTGCTCTCATTTGACACTGTCTCAGTTAACATAATATTTTACTGTCATATTATAAATTCTTTTAAAATAGTGCTCAACTGCAGGTCCCTCTGTATTGTAGTACAGTATTTCTGCTCTGCTGTCCATCCATGAAAAAAACGTATTAAAAAAAGGCTGTGAATTTTATTTTTTTTCCCCAAAGCGTGTTGATGCTGAGCAGACTGTCAGGCAGGTGAATAGTCGTGTGCACCATTTGCAAATAGATCATACATCAGTTGGTGTTCTCAGGCCTTAGAGTGAAGAAATACTGATTTTGAACGTTTCACTCTGAATACCCTTATTAGTGTTTCTGTTTTGGCAAGAGAATTATTGCCTGCAAATCCTTTGCCAGTCTCTGCGTATAATAACAAACTATTACTATGGAAAATAAAAGTCAGTGAGAAATAGATTGTCTGAGAGGCAATTCAGAAGTGTCTGGTGAGCCGTACATGAGCCTGATAGTGACTACATCTTATTGAATGAAGGACTATGAAAATTAAGCAAGAAAATCAGCATGATGTAACCATCTGTGTAGAAAAAACAGTATAAAGCTGTCCAAGAGTTTGTGCATTGCTCCTGGTATTAACGTAAAAGATGCCTGACAAGACAGGCAGCCAGGTATATCTCTGCAAAATGACTGGCAAGCCAGTCTAAGTGGGTGGCTATGAGATGCCTGTTTACAGTGAAACCCCACAGGGGGCTAGAGTGGTCCCTGTCTCTTGGGCAACCGAGGTGTCAAAGGCAGCAAAACACCCTTTCCCAGGTTAGTGACACCTTGCTTCTGGCACAGACCCTCATCCCTCTTCTTTCTATTCTGCAAGCTGAGGCTTGTAAGCACAAGGGGAGAAGTAAGCTTTAGTCTAGCAGCACAAATACCGAAGTAACTTACTTCCCTGGCTGGAACAAGGAGGAACCGTGGAAGGAATTGCAGCTCTCTGAGTCATACTTCCTCCTTGGAGTTTCTCTTGGAGTAGTGCAGCTGTGCACCATGCCTTAGGCTGACATTAGAGTTAAGCTCGTCCATCCTCTTATCCACAAAGTGATAGAAAGAAAGAGAGAAAGAAGGAAAGACAGTAAGGCAGTGGATTATCATACCCTCAAATCTCCTGATTGCAGCTCTAAATATAGCCAAACAAGTAAAAATCCGTTTCTGGAAACAGTACAACTATTTAGCTCCCAACCCTTCAAACAACATACATGAAGAAAAAAAAAAAAAAGAAACAAAACAATCAGTTCTCTCCTGACCAAGATCCTGTATGTGGAGCCATGTTAAGCACATTCTGATCTCCAGCCAGAAAGTGAAAAATTCCCAACTGCCACACCTATCCAGGGTGTGACTAGAGACTATCAACTAGTTTATATTTGCACTTTGATATACAGCACATGCTTAACATCATATGGTGTATCCTTGGAAAAAAAAATAGCAACAAGTTTCAACATAGAAATTGTGTTAGATTAGGAGGCCAGAATAAATAAGAGCCAATGAGTTGTAGAATGACTTGAGGTAGCGTATAAGATCTCATCTTAAAAAATAACATGAAGGCAGTACATTGCAGATGAAACACATAATGAAAAAAACATTCCAAACTTCTCATTTGAGAAAAGATTACAAATAAAATAGGCTCGGGCATGCCAAGTGTAAAATCTTTGATATGGAAATGCAGTAATGGTTAAACGAAATGGGCTGAAAATCTATTTATCAACAGTCTGTAATGCCTAGTTGGATCGTCCCATGAGAAAAGCAAATAGGAGAATATACAGGCACTGTTAAAAAGTTTACTTACCTCCTGCTTTCATACCTCAAGTCCTTCACTTTAACTAGAGATTTTGAGAAGTTAAAAAGCTGGTATGAAAACACACCTCAAATGATTCAGGAAACGTGCCCTGAGACCCAGATTTTCAGGAGTCATTTAGTATGTTCAACCTGAGATATATTAAAGGGACCTGCTCTCTGGACAGTGAAAAGGAGCCCTCTGGCATCAGCCTCCCTGTGAGCATCTTGGATTGATATCCCAAACAGCGGCACCGCTGCTCATTCCTGAAAACCTCAGCCCAGGCTACCAGCAACTGAGAGGGTGCTCCATAAGGTATGTATTCATGAAAATGTCACTGTGAGAAAGACCGTCAGATCTTGCTCTATGTGACACTGCCCAACTTCAATGAGCTCCGCGCATCCAGCTGAATATAGAATTTGGCCCGTTACTGCTACCTCCGATCCATTTTTCTTTTTATTCACACTAGCCTTCTATTACATTATTGCCAATGGGCATGTAAGTCATTACTGCGCCTTACATGTGAATCACAAATGCAAGTGCCATGGAAATTAAACTCCTTGACCTGCTCACATTTTTCTCTTTGAAGTCAGTCTGAATAGGCATTTTTGACTGGAACATCGTTTTAATTTTGAGAGCTGGCAAGACAACCACAACCTTTTCTGCAAGGAAGTTCGCCGAAGAATTCTTTGTTGTTCTTCCCGAATTACTTTCCTAAAGAAAGTGTCAGCAAACAGCATTACAGAAGGCCCAGATCATATTTTCACCATGTTCAAATGCAGGAAGCAGAAAAAAAGCTACCATGTTCCTGTTCACACCAGCAAATAGGCAGTCCTAACTATATCAGTCTGAGCAAGTTGCAGAATTTCCATTAATCTGGCACGGAGCTGAAAATGGAAAATATTTTTCGTTCATTGCTGAGGACTTCTCTCCACAGTGGCAATCTGGATTCAGGGGCATCGTGGCCACGTGCAACCCATGGGGCAGCTGCGCGCTCCAGGTCTGAGCCCCAAATGTCCAGAGGGGAGCTGGGACAGGTGGAGGTGTTGGGACCCTAGCGGGAGCTGGGGGAAAGCGGGAGAGGAGCAGCAAAGCTAACCCCTAACCCCAATCCTGCACCCAGGACCCAGGCCTGAGAGCCGAAGAGATCCCCTGGGAACCAGAGCACTCGTCTCCTCTGTGCTGTGTGCTTACTGCTGTAAGTCAGGAGGTGCTGCTATTTCAGAGACTTGGGGCACCCACTGGCAAAAGGCTAGGTAATTTGCAAGGGATCCAGGACCGATATTAAATTTCCATTTGAAATCATGCGATGTTTTCCTGAAATGCTGAAGAGAAGTCTGTTTTGAAATCTACAGTTTCCCATCTCACTGTTGCTGACCTCTTTAAAATAATAAAACCAGAAAGTTTTCCAAGATGGATGACACTGGGGCCAGGGATCAAAACCTCACTTGTGTTTCTAGAGGCTCTTTCCATGCTTGGAAACCTGGTTCTTGCATTCATCAAACACAGAGGACTCTTTTTCTTCACTTTCTCAGCCAGGAGACTTCAAAAAGGGAGATGTCTAGGCTGTCTATTATGCTGCTAGTCTTCTTCTTCAGTTCACAATATGTTTCTTAAAGCTGCAGGGTTTCAGGTAAATAAATATTCCAGAACTAGAAAATGAGCACATATTCAAATTATACATCCATGCTATTTAAAGGAAGATTTTGTTTCAGACATGTGGCTATTTGGGAAAAAATTATTGTTTGATACACTGTTCTGTAATTTGTTAGTTAGACCTTTCCTACAACCTTCAGTCTGGCAAAGAGGCAGAAAATAATTTTACAGCCAGGAAGATGGCACAGACGTTGACTTGTTGGAGTTCCAGACGGACTCAAGGACTCACATAAAGTCATATTTTACAGCTAAACTGCTGGAAAAGGAAATTTTCATTACCGAATCATTACAAGTAACTCCATAGTTAAGATTACAAGAAGAACAGACTATTTATTTTGAGCCAATTTTTCAAACTTCCTCAAATCCACAAGTATAGTTGATTGACTACAAAACGAATCTACCAAAGCCTTGGAACACAAATTTGAGGTTGTTTGGTAAAGATGTAGGAATAGTACTTTTGAAACCTCATGATTTTCAGCTTTCTTCTGAGATTTGTTTTCTGCAGAGAAGGGGGAAAGAAGCTTTGAGAGCTATCCACTAGTTACATCACTGTACTGCTTGTCTGGAGATAGGAGATTAAATTCTAGATTAAGTTAATGACAGCAACATTTTACCATGGATTTTGAAAGAACCAAGGTTGACAGGAAGTAGAGAGAGAAAGGCCAAAGCAAATATCTTGCGTTCAGGTCTATAACGCTTGAAGATGCCACGGCAGGGTGTCTCTAAAAACAGAGCAGAGTAATCACGCATTGGACACTCTCTATTTCTACTTCTATTTTTTTTTCAGCAGATAGAAGGAGTCAGCAAGCAGCACAATTTCTGCTTCGATGAGTTTATATTCTACAGGTGCAAGTACATAATGCAGAAGAAACTAATCAGGAAAGGCTAATGGTGACAAAAGTAACTTAGTTATTGCAGCCAAAGTATTTGCTATGTAAGTAAGTTTTTGAGATTTATTTCCAAGAGATGAGGCTGTAACTGTCAGTTGCTTTGACCTAAAAGAATGGACTGTTTCTGGATTTACAAGACACATTTGCTCCCCTTGCAATGAGATTTTGAGTTTTCTCTAGGTAGCTGATTTCCAAATGTACACAAGGAGGCAAAGCTTGGCTCTAGATTTGAGGAGGAATGTATATGAGCTCTTAAACCAAGTGAAAGCAGTCAGTGGAAATGTGGATGCTCACGGATTTGTGTGTTTGAGGCCTTGAATTTCTGCTAGTGAAACATCATTCATTACTATAGAGTAGCGGTGTGTTTCACACTGGTGAGACTGATGGGACACAGGCTCATCAACTGCCACGAGAAACCAAAAGCTCTAGCTTTTGTACTGTGTACTGTGCCATGCTCAGAAAAAAAAGGAATGTAATGTAAAGAAACAGGAGTCCAGAGCTGTCCTGTACATGAGAAGTCTTCTGGTAAAAAAGGAGTTTGTGCTGGAGAAAGGGCGGGCAGACTCGTGAAGTGGATACTGATGTTCTCTATTTGCTTCTCAGTCCTGCCAAATAATTCTTACACAGTGTTGGGCAAGACAATTCAATTTCTCTGTTTCTGTGACACAGAGATAATCAAGAATGATTTCTGTCTCCAGTCCTTTGTTTCTTTTGTCTATATGAACAGCGAGCTGTTCAAGACCGGGGTTGTGTCTTAACTGGATGTATTTGCAGTGCTTGGTATGGGTGGCACTCAGTCTCAGATGGGGCCTCGAGGCACAATGGTATTACAAAAATAATTAACTGAGAAGGTGTATTTACTTAGTTAATTGTAATAACTTTAATCAGGATATTGGACCTAATTTTAGCTTAGTGTAAGTCAGTTCATATTCATTGATTGGTCTGTTCTTTCTAAGCCTATTGCTTGTGACAATATTGGTTCACAAGCAGGATGTCAACATGCACATGGTGATTTCTATTGTTTGGGGTTTTTTTTTCCTGTGAAATGAGCAGGTGAGGATGCCTTACTGCCTGGAAGTTAACTTAGAACATATTTTAAATATACCTGATGCCTACCAATTTGTGAAGATGTAGAAGGATATAATACAACTAAACAACTTCAGGAAGAATGCCTTAATTACGAAGAGGTATTTTGAATGCATGCTGAATCACCTTCACAGAGGCATCCTTCTATGCCTTATCTCACTGTCACAATGTCTTTATCTTACTGGCACAAAAACATATCTTATTTTCCTGGAGAAAATCGTGTCAAAGTGCAAAGCAACAATTCAGCACCCAATGAAGCCAAGCAGAATTATTTCTTTGATGACAATAAGCATAAGGATTTTAAAGACCCTTCCTGTGGCTGCTGAGCACTTTCTCTCAAGTCCTGCACATCCTCAGCCTCGGTTGTGTTTTCATATCTTAAGATGTACTTAGCACCTCACAGTTTTCACTCCTGACATATACAGATCTTTTCTGTTTAGTTCAGAAGGATCACCGAAATGTTTAATTAGAGAGTGCTAAATATTACCATGGTTTTCCAGAATGCTGTCTGGTATGCTGAAAGAATATAGAAGCTCATCTTTGAGAGTAAATTACTGTAATGTTTAACAGAAGATTTATCACGCGGCTCCTAGTAGCATCCCAGTTTGGTGTTGCATCAAACTTACTTTTTCTTTTTTTAAAAGAATTCAATGAATTTTCCTCTCCAACAGTGTTCAGCAACCTACAAGTTACACAGAGACATCAGAAGTCTTTAATGCAGGTTTTCAGAGTAAATGAAACCTTTTTTCGGTGTGGTTGCCTTTGTAATAACAGTCTTCTTATTTGTTGGATACTTATGTAACGTAAGATGAAAAGACATTTTATAGCCTTCTGGCAAGAGGACTTAAAATTAACAGCATACCTGTGGCTGCCCTAAGCCAGGGAGGGAGTCATTTTCAGGCCATGGGAAAACTGCAGTTTTGCATCCTTCACTTCTTCTGACTTACTGGTATTCAGTATTTCCATAGACTTGTTTTTCATGAAAGCAGCATCATCATGCACAAAAAGAAAAATTAAGTAATTGATTCTGATGAAAGAACAAGAGACCGAGGTGGTAAGTGATAACTGGCATCCATTAGCATTTCCCAAAAGAACGTGGTGGTTTAACTTATTCTTTCATTTTATATTTTCATGCCTGGCTAGGCTCTCACATCGCACACAGTCAATTGGCTCTCTATGCAAAAGCTATTAACTGTCTGATTACCTCTGGCAGCAAAACCAAACACATGCAGTGCACATCCAGAGGTATGAATCTTCAGCCTCCAGGTAACTTTATGGGCCATATCCTGCCAACTTAAGACTGAACTTAAAGGGTGTTTTACAAAACAATCAATGGCCCTTCACACTGACTCCCTCTCAATATGCAAAAAGGAAAACCACAAAAAGATAATGATCTGGGTTTTGATCTCACCCATACTGGGCTGACAGTAGGGTAATCCCATTGACTTAAACTGATGTATTCCGTCACTCAAATTACTTTCACAGGCTTTGGGCTGGGCCTTTAAACAAATGTAAACTTGATCAGAATCAAGCCCAATCACTTTCATGCCCATTCTTGCTTTGAATATTTGTCTTCCACAGCACCTTTCCACCTGGAACCCGATTGACCTCAGCGCAAAGTTTTATTATTTAAAATTAAGTTGACAACTATTTTCAAAAAAGGTGATTACTCTCCATTATAAATGCAGAACGCTTTTAATCCTTAAAGAAGCATGCTTGGAGACAGAGCTTCCTACTCATCCACATTGATTACCAACAAATAGATAGGTCAGTGCTACAGTCCCCAAAGTAATGCAGCTCGCGAAGACATGCCTGAGCTCGTCGGCTCGGATATTGCTGGCTGCAGTGTGGAGCATACCGTGGCCAGCAGAACCACCCAGGCCCCTGGGTAAATACTTGGGCTACTAGCCTGTCCTGAGCGTTGGGCTGCTCTGCTTACGCTGCTATCAATACTTGTGCTAGCTAGTTGGGAGGCAGGTCTGGGGAGCTGGCTACGTGAGCTGCCGTCACTGCAGGGTAGATAAAGACAGGGTTCATAAAGGTGGCTGAATCTAAGCTTTGGCTGCGTCCCAGGGTTTCCAGCGCCCGTGGAATAGCCCGCCGGGGTCAGCAGAGCAAGGTTTTTGCTCTTCTTGCCCTAGTCCCTGGAGGTGAGGGATGCAGCGGCCAGCAGAGCGTGGGCAGCCCAGCTTACGTGCAGGATATGTCAGGCCCTCGGCTACAATCCTGCCTGGAAAAATAACTCCGCTTTCACAAAAGCCCTGTGAGATCTGTAATGACCCCAGGTGGCCGAGACCCCAGTTCCACGGCTCAAGGAAGTATGCAACTAATTGGTGTATTGCATCTACTGGGGATCAGACAGGCTAATGCTAACACTCCTACATCAGACATGCTAATACTCCTTTGCCTCTTCAGCCTTTGGGTTGTTTGAACTTTTTCTCTCAGCAGCAACAATTACCCGCAATACTAGAGATGGCAGCGATATTAGATCAGAAAATGACTCATTATTGAACTAGCCCTGTCAAGCAAGATAAATACAATTTAGTTGTTAGCTAATCTATTTTTGTTTGTGTTCTCAATTCATCCAAGACACGCTAGCATTAAGTATATTTTGTTACAATGCTCTTTGCTTTGTAAAGCGAACATTTATGAATACAATAGCTGTATTTGTCTGTCAATATTACATCACTGCTGATGTACCGTGCATCAGCTCTCTGTGTCATAACGTGTAGAATAATATTTTGGGTTTTCAGGAGTTAAATTATGGAAAGGCAATATTTAATTCAACAGCATTTAAGTAACTAGAAGTCTCATCTAAGATACACTTTTGCTATCTGTCGTCATCATCTGCCAGCCGTTCCTTCCTCCATCTCTGTGACTAAAGTTTTGTGGCTTGATACTGCATTGAATCAGCTTTGGACTTTGGCCTAAGAAGGAAGGCTAACAGGGGCTGTTTTAAGAGGCCTTGTAGGACGCTTTTGCACCTCCACGCTGAACGTTATCAATGCGAGCAGCTCTCAGGGGTGCTCAGCACCTCGTAAGTTGTCCTCCCGAAAGAATTCAGGCTTTGCATTTGAGCTATTTATTTTCATTGTACTTCCTCCCACTTTGTTTTTAGTTTTGTTTAGCACTTACTTAGCCTTTGGGAAGGCTATTTATGGAAATTTAAAATTTTCATGATAAAGAAAGTGGTTTGCAATTAGAAAGAGAGGAAACCATTGATCTTGATAATGGAGAGAGAAACTTTCTAAACTTGCAGGGTTGGCAAATCCACTACCAACTGCCGAACTTTGCAAACAGTTAATAGGCAAAGGTGCATGGTAAAAAGGTGAAAAGCATCATAAAACATGCTGTCTTTCTCTACTTGAATTTAATACCAAGTAAGCTGGCATACCAGCTAAGGCATTTATCAACTGTCATATTTCATGAAAGTCTTTACAGACTCAAGTAAAAGATCTCGCTACAATCACTCATGATCAAGTCTTTTTCTGAGAATCAGAGAGAGATAACGGATTATTTTGTGCAGGCTGGGAAAAAAATTGTGGCTTTGCAAAGTTCCATCATACATATAACAGGACTTCAATAATCAAAGTTTCTGCTGCTTTTCCTAACACTGACTACAATATTATGGTGAAAGGACTGAAACAAAAATGTTAGCAATGAATTTATAATACTTTGGAAACTAAACAGCTGTGGACATTTTTCAGGCGCGGCATGAACACACACTTACTGTCCATCATTATGTTTGCCTTCTACTGTGGTTCTTCAGGTCTTTTGTTGTATTTCTACTGATTGTGAGAAATTCTTGCAGAGCCAACTGGTTAATCATGATACGTTAAACAAGCTGCTAAGTGATGTGGGAAACCATTGCAAAGATACTTAACTGAGACTGACACACTACACTATGTATATAACCTCTTTCCATCTGATAGTACCATCGTTTGGTATGGGCTGTGTGGGAGCCTGTAGCTCCTATCAGCCTGAGCTGATGGTTCATACCACATTTCTCATGCAGATGATTCTGTCTCCCAGATTTAACCCGTAGGCTAGACAAGACTCAGAGAATGTGATGAAAATGAGTGAAGTAACTTCTATTCTCCCTCTTAAGTACATAACACTGCATTGTACTGCTTGTCAGGTACATTTTGAGACAATAGTTTATTTTTCTCATCTATAGCATAAGATATTATCATCATTATCATTATCATTACTATTATTACGTGATATCATTTAAACTAGTCCAAAATTGCATACCTGTGTGCAATTCCATCTCTCTCTCGATCAGCCGAGCCAGACGGATGAGATAACTATGCCATGAGTGAAGCCAGGGCCCCGAGCTGGTTGGGCTCCATCAGCTTGGAAGTGAAGGCGGCAGAGAGGGCTTCTAAAGACGAGGTAGGTTTGTGAATAAGAGCATGTTAACTATGCTAACTTCCCTCATCAGAAGAGCGGGAAAGAAGATCCAGCCTGAGTTGAGGATCTGGCTTTCCTAGTAAGAAGATGCATTGGAGCACAGGAGACCTGTGTCTGACCGGCGTTTCCAGCCAGCTCCACTGCACTGAGGACTGGAAGTGTGACAGCACTGTCTGAAACAGCCCGGCAGCAGTCACTGCCAGTGACAAAATGCTGAACTCGACAGCTCGAAGTGGTGTAACAGACCTGTGGCCTGATCCTTACCCTTTTCCAACTCCTGCCTGCACTTTCTCGTAGGTAAATCTTGAGAGTGACTTTTCCTGACGGTGACTTGTGAAAGGATGGATGCCTTATGGGATGGATGCCTGCTAGGCATGCAAGGAAAGCCAACATCTGGCTTGGCAAGTCTCCTCCTTATCTTCAGACTGATACCATCAAAGGTCTCGGTCTCGGTCTATTCTGGTTTGGAGCTGATTCTTGCTAGACAGGGAATGACTTGTGAACATGGCTAAAGCTTGGATTTTTACTTGGGTTTAGACACTGATGCACTCACTACTGTAGCATCTAAGTTACTTAGGACTGGATTCAGTGTAGGACTCAGATATTTGAAGAACAGGTGCCGCGACATCTAGTCCTATGGTGTGTGGTCCCTGGCGTGGGACGACAATCTGGAGCAAATTGGCTGAACTGCATGGGGAGAGTCTGGCACTGATGATGGCACCCAGAGCAGCCAGCCACTCTCCTGAGGGGGTTTGGTCCCCCTTCATCACCCAGTCGGGTGGCCATTCCTAACTGACCCCAGCCGCTGAATCCTTCTCAGGACAAAAGGAACTGAGGTTTCTTGCAGATCTGTGAGACAGCCCTCCCAAAGCAACGCGCTCTGGCCTTTCCCTTGGTTGTTGATATTTCAAATAATACTTTGTTGCTGTTACATTTCTGCTCTAAGGATAACACCCACTAGTCAAAAAATATTTTTATAGCACAGAGGGTGGGCTAGGAACAAGGGAAGCCGCACTTGCAAATTCCACACGTTGCCCTTGAATTTTCACTTCTCAGTGCAGGAACTGCGCACACAGAGTCCCGCTGGGATTTTTGTCAAGGCTGTTTCTCCTTGTGCTACGGAATGGGGGGAGATCTTCAGGGACTAGAGCACTGCACCACAGTTATCAGAAAGGCTGCTTAGTACCAAAATGTCAGGTATGATCCAGTGAAAAGCATCAGAAATGCTAGAAAAAAGCAAAGGGGTTAAAATGGCTCAATGTCAGAAGGAGATCCAAGACCTCAGTGAGCCCATCAGCAAAAGTCCTTCAGCCTGCCAGGCATCATCAGCGCCCTTTATTTCCCTGGGGAAGCCATGCTGAGATTTGTAATGTTTTCTTCTCCCAGCTACTATGTTTGTTCGGAGCTAAAATTCTCCTTTTTCATTCTGGCCCTTGGTCATCCCAGGACTCTTCTCACCAGAGATGGAATTGGCTCCTGTAGCTTTGGATGAAACTATCCTGATCCATGTACTCTGTGCTGAATAGCTGCCATGCTCTGCTCCGGCGCTCGTTGCACATCAGTGGTGCTGTATTTGATTAGTTTGTAAAGTGCAGTGGGATCCTGTGTGAGGAAGGTTACTATAAAGTGCTGGTAACAGCTGCCTGTGCTGTAGATCCGTGGTTAGCATCAGCAGTTTTCGGTGGAAGAAAATCCCGTGGATGTCTGTGTGGGTTCCTGAGAGCTCCAGGGAAAGCTGAGAAATGAATCCAACGTAAAGGATGGTAACTCTGTGATATAAATGAAACCAACACATATTTTCACCTATTTTTGCTTTCCACTGAAATGGTTCCAACAGTGGAAACATCAGCAAGGAAGGATATGACCTTAACTCCCCTTTAGCGGGGGGAACAGTTGTAGTAAGGAGAAATCGAGGCAAGACCTTTTGTAAAATCACACCAGCAGATCCATGGTCAGGAGATAACAAGGAAAAAACACATCAAAGTCCCTGTTCTTTGGCACTTTCAAGCTTAATTAAAGGGTAATGTAATCAAGCCGGTGATTAATCATAAACTTTTTATCAATGGAGAATGATAGATTTTCCCGCCAAAGACTGCAGCTCACATTTTGCTATCACTCTAACTTCATCAAGTACATGCACTCAATCTTTCCCCACTAGCCCAACGTGAGTTTGAAAGAGCTTCACGGGAGCCCATCAAATTATACCGGGGTAAAATCAGCCCAAGGAGATAATCGCAAGGTAATAGGATCCTTCCTTAAACTCTGATACCTACACAGAGTCAAATAAATGGATCTGAATCCATATCCCTACTGGGTGATGGCACAATTAGTGCATTGCTTTGTAGATAAACTACATGTTCCTTAAAGGCATTACATTTATAATCCCTGAGGCGAGGGCGTGAATTATCCTTCTTCCCAACAGTACACAGAGTGGCATGAAAAACACCAGCGAGGGAAAGTCATACCTCATCCTGCCGGATAATGCTGTCACTATAATAGGAGGGAAACCGAGGGGTGATAGTTTGCCACAGCCAGCAAGGACAAAATGGCCAAGAGTTTACGTATTCAGATTCCCATGAAAGGAAAAGAATAGCCTCCTCGATCTTTTCCTATCGGATTCCTTGCGTTATTGCAACAAGCCCACCACAAAGCTAAGCTCGTCTGTATATGAACAGAAAGTTAGAACACCATACTTTGCAGCTAATAAAGCCTGGGGGTTGCAAATACCTCTAACTTAAAGTATATGCTGATGTAAGAGTGTACAACGTTTTAGGGTTCCTTTGTAATAAACTCCCACGCTGTAGCCTTAAACCTTAATGGTCTGTGAAAGTTATTATGCGATGTTTTTAGCATTCAATTTCATTCTGACAGGACTTCATGATGTGTATTACAGAAGAATACTGTTAAGCTAATCATATTAATACCAAATCTTTGTAATATAATAGCTTCAAACATTTTGAGCAAGGCACAACTTGACTTTTCATAAATACAGAAAGACAAAACTTTTAATGATGTTATTTTCCTACTGCTTCCCCAAGTCCATCTGTTAGAGTTGCTAAAGATCAAGGGCCATCATTTCTTTTTTCTACAGACTGAACGGTGGAAAAGATACTTGGCCTCCCAGTGTCTAATTCTGTACTTTTTTATTCCCAGGGACAGTGTCTTCAGGCATTCAGGCATTATCCATTTGTGTTTCTCTTTTTCTTTTTAAGACATGCCTGGTATAAGTCATGTCTGAAATATAATTCCTTATTTCTGCTACTGATGACAGCTTAAATTATTAAAAGGAATTTTAAAGTTCTTTTTAGGTTTCTCATTTTCACATTATTATTATTTTTATTTCTGCATTTCATTCAGTTTTGGTAGCAGAAGGAGCCTTACTGGAGTCACTTTTTTGTTCTGTTTATTAAAACTAATTCTACTCTGCTTGCCTTTGATGAGCAGTTACATCCAAAGAAAAGAAAAAAAAAAAATACAGGTAGTAAATACTCTGAAACACTTACCTATGCAGAACTGCATATACTTAAAGAAAAACTGAATTTGCATCCTAAAATTGTCACGAAGGGCCCTTTAAGCTTGAAACAGGAGCAGATTCTTTTAAACTTTCCCAGAGAATAGCAGTGACCTTGCAGATCAGATAACCTATGGTCTACAGAGTTCAAATATGTCATCAAGACTTTATTTTACTGCTTGATGTTCCTTGGCCTAGTTGCTCCAATCAGGCTAATTGCACACCCCCCTCAAAAAAAAAAACAAAAACAAAAAAAAAAAAAAAACAAAACCCAAAAAAACCAAACCACAACAGGACTGTACAACCAGAACCAACGTCAGCAAAGCAGAGCTGGGTGCGTGGTAGGAACAAGGGTAAATGAGGCTGTGTGTCGAAGGCTGGATTTTTGCTGAGTGACTGTAATCTGATGGGTACAATATATTAAAATTAATGGAAACATTTGATTAAAAATATGCTAGATCTTTGCACAGAGTCTTATCACAAAGCCGTCATAGGCAGGCAGCCAAGTGCTTAGCTGCAGCACAAATGACCGTGATAGAAATCCACAGGTCCCAGTCTTCCTCCTTCCACGGAAAGCTTGCCAGAAGGATACCTGGGGTCCTCAGACCTCCGCTGCCTTTACATGTTTGCACTGAGAGACCGAGATCTGCTCTCACCACCCTTAAAAACGCACACAGCTCTGCAAGCATCATCTCCCGAAGCCCATGACTTCCTGATGTATGTCCAGGAAGCCTTAACCTTCCCAAGGGGTCACCTGCCTTTGTGTCAGGTCCTCTGAACAACCTTCAATCTCTGTGGTTTTATTCCAGAAAAATATCAATCAGTTTGCCAGGAAACAGTGTGGCCCTCCCGCTTGTAGCAAAACCTTCACAGAGGGCCAGACAGAAGCGGTGAAGCCCTAATCTCTCTGTGGCTGGTTTCAACAAGGCTGAGAGGCCACCAGTGATGCTGGTGTGCCTACACTATCTTCTGCATCCCACCGTGAAGGGCGAGCATCTCAAAACACCGTGTCTCTTCTCGCTTGCTTTGCAGACAGCTTCATTTCGGTGACATATTTGCTTTGCTGTTCCCTTACCCTTAGTTATCGCTAGGAGGATGTAGGAGCCCATATGGAAAAGAAATAAATGCATCCTAGTCTGCGTGAGAACTGCTCCCCTTAATTCTTTCTCTAACAGGCTGTAGCTTGTGAAATCAAATAGGGATTGCACATTAGTACAAAACCTGACCTCAGTGTATCATCTCCGTTGATTTTAATTCAGACTTTTACTTGCACTTTTATGAGAGATGAATACTATTCAAAGTTGTTCAGGAAGTAGCAGTTACTGTCAACAAACTGCATTTGTTTTACTCCAGCGTGGGCAGTTTCAGGGAAGTAAACCAGGAGAAGACTAATCACTTTCAGCAACAGCTACTGTCTAGATTAGTTTAGCTTTAACTTCAAACTGTACCCTTAGGCTCCAGTTCAGCAATGTATTTACACATACATCTAATTTTTAAGCATATGAGTAATTCCAGTGTACTTTCTTATTTAAATTTAGGCACATGTTTAAGTCTTTTCCTGAATTAGCTTCTAAGTCATTCACAGTCTGGCCTCATTTCCATCAATGCAAATCACTGTGCTACATCATTTGATTAGTCCAGAAGTAGGAAAAAATATTCTTGGTATTTCTTGAGAAAGTTATCCTGCTTTTATACTAACATTTTGCTGAGATTCAGCTTCTTTAACCAGTTCCAGCCCCAGCCTGATTTCAAAGGCAAAGCTGGAATTTGATGAAATGCTTTGGTTGTGGACAAAATATGCTCAAACCATACACAGATTTTAAAGAGGAGAGATAAGGTTGGGGCATAGCTTTATCATGCATTTCAAGAAAAAATGTAGCCATTCCCCTTTTCCAGATCCTCCCTTTCCCAGCACAATATTCTGGGAAATTACCTGCGTGTTTCAAGACACGCCGCAATTAGCACTTACGCCATGATACCCATGCATGCGACACAAGCTTGTGCCTGGCAGAGATCTCTGCGTGTATTTTGGGTTGGAAATAAATATTAAAGTTTATCTTGTTTTTTCTTCAGGTGTTTGAAGTGTTGGATCTGCGTGCCGTACCATTTTCCAGTCGACAATCTCTGTCAGATGATCTAATCTAACATCACTGTGTTCATCCAGATGTCTTCTTAGCCCGATGCAATCATGAGTAGGGAATCCCATGAGAGCATCCTTGGAATTTTTTTAGCTGCATGAAAAAGACATCCTTGCCATGATCAAGTGAACGGAGGTTTTACATATGCTGACTGAGCCTTAGCATTTTCTGAAGGACTGGGGATCCTATCAACGGGCAAGAGCAGACTAAGCACTTCAATAAAAGCCACTTAATTCCCAAGCCAGGAATCAAGAAAACGTAAAGGATAAAGGGAATTTAGAATGGAATGACATCACGTTTTAAATTTTGATTGTTCTTTACTTTAAAAGTGGACACTGATGCTGCTACAAACCTTAGGCTCTTCCTAAACCAAGGTAATGCTAAGACCATAGAAAATGTCATACTTTGGAAACAAAGCATCTCTGATGTAGCTGTTAATCAAAACTGACATTCACGTTTTATTTTGACTTTTTTACTTTAATCCCTCTGAAATGTAATACATTCAGAAAGATGATTCCTCTTTTTTTGTTCCCCAAGAAGAAGCATCCACAGTTTAAGGTTGTAAATCTGAGCAATTTAGAAAATGATGTAAACACAAATGAAAATTAGCCAAGAAAAGATATTCAATTGAGTTAAATAGGAGGCTATTATCATACCTTACATTCTCTTCTGTCACTAGCTGTAGCTCTGTGGAGAGCGAGTCAGGTAAGAACTAACCAGAGGGGACAAAACAGCTACTGCTGACATTGTGCACTATTCCAAACACAGCAAAAAGAAACAATAAATATAAAATAAATAGTACACAAAGATGTAACTCTAGGATTATGCATTTCCACAGAGATATGCTATTCCATACTCATTTATAAACCAAATTGAGCTGCACCACAACTAAGTAAAAAAATACCAGTTGCCACAAGCAGACCAAATTAAGTGTAAATATTTCTGAAGACTTCACCAAGACTATAATCTCATCTTTCAAGGTTTTCAGTTCTTCACTTCCTTTACTGATTTATGGAAACGAGTAGACCAGATTCCCCAAAGCTTGTCACCCTGCATCATTATTTATATTTTTACCAATCTAGTATACCTGCCCCACATTCAAAACGGTACCACTCTGGATCCACTCATTTGGCACACACATAAAAGTGTGCGCACACACACACACACAAGGCAAAAGGTGGTAGAAAACCCAAGCAATATAAGTTTATTTGATTGTAGTCATTAGTGCTATACATTACAGGTTCAATCCTGCTCCCTTTGATGTTGATGGTAATACTCCCATTGAATTCATGTGCTCTGAAAAATGCCTGAGTTTTGCAAATTTATCATTTTGTCATCTATGCTTCAGGTCAAAATTATAATCCAGTGTTTTAGACTTGGTTTTGAGCCAAATGATTTTTACTAAATGTTCAAAGAATGCATACTTGTCCTTCAGAGAGGTGCCAATCCACTTTACAACCAAGGAATAAAATGGTTGAGGTTTTCAAAACGGTCTGAGGGATGCAAACATCTTGCAGGTGACTACAGCAATCTCAGCTTCCAGGGTCCCGCTGCAGCGAACTGCAAGGCCCTCCTCTTGCTGGGGGCATGACAATGCCCACCTGCTCAGAAAGAGTTGGGGAAGTCATTTGCAGAACACCAGAAGCGAAGGAGGCTTTCTGGCATTGTTCATGCTACTGAACTGCAGCTCTTTCAGTGAAACATCCTAAGTCCTAATCATCTACATTATCCAGGCCACCACTTTTAAGTGAAGCGGGTTTCTTTCTCTCCTCCTCCTCACCTTCTCTCAGCCCTTGGTAGAGAACACTGCATGGTGAGAAATGATAGGTAGTAAGAGGTAAGTTCTTCTGGTCCTCACAGTCGTTCAACCAAGTGTATTCAACAGCAACATTCAAGAAGTTCTGAAACAAGGCAGATGAGCGTCCTGAAAATGGGACTTCACTTTAAGTCAACAGAAAGGATGACAGAATACGGAACCAATTAGGCAGGTGTCAGATGTTGATAGGACTTCGATTTTGAAAGCCTCTCCCTCCATCCCATGTTAATGTACCAAGAACCGGGACCTTACCAGAGAACCGGTGAACCGCCACAGGCAGTAATTAAAGAAGGTGAGGACATTACAGGGGACCCAAGCACCTGATGCATAGAAGAAGTGACCCCTAGAACTGCCGCTGGCTTAAATTGGAGTTAAGAAGTGCTGAGCACCCCAAAAAGTCTGGCCCCAGAGGTTATTTGTACCGCTTTTACTCAGACAGTGTGTTGCAAGGATGTGATGAGCAGATTTACCACTTTCAGGCAGGTGGAGAAAGAGCGGACAGGGCAGTGGACTGAAATGAGAAGTGCAGTGTGTGGCTGGATAGACTCGGTTCTGGACTCTGGGGAGAGCCGGGGAACTGGTGGTGGAGACGGTGACAAAAAATATGCCAGATCTCATTTGTATTTAGACCAGAGTCCCAAGATAAGCTTCTATCATCACACCTTTTTACTGCATAGGAAAGTGCACAGGGACGTGTGTTGATCTCTGCAGCTACCTCTCTCTGGAGCCAATGCATTTAGCCAGGAAGCAAATCTGCCTCCATGGAGCTACCCCACCAGCCCAGCCTATCTGATAGTCTGGATCACGATTACTAATGCATCTTTTCTGGCAGAGGGAGACAAACAAAATGTAAGAAGACGACACCTAAGACATTCCTGAAATAGCTTTTCTGCAGAGTATGTGATACATACTGATTTACTGGCACTTATTGGGAATTACGCAAGGTACTCCGCAAAATTTCGTTACGGCTTTGCCACTAATGAATAACACAGCGTAGGAATCATTCCAGTAAACTCTCTGTCCCCCTGCCCCAAGCAAGTCATCACATCAGCAATCCGCCCCATTACAGCAACCCAACAGCTGCTGACTTCAGTGGGAGCGGAACTGAACCTATAATCACCACGAAACGTCTCCCTGTGTTTTTTGTTTTGCAATATTGGTGAAAAGAGAGATGAAAAATAATAACACCGTGTTTCAAGAACTACTACCAATACCCAGTTCAACAACAAAATTCTAACAGTATTTATAATGTGCCTTTAAATTGCCTTGCAATACTACACGGAGGAAGTTTGGGGAATGAAGAAAATGTTCCTTTTCTACCTTGTAAATCGAGTTTAAATGCTCTGTGTGGCTAAGACGTGCTTTTTCATAGCTCACTAATCCATATCAAACACCCGCATCTATGTGGGTCATTTTCATGCCGATATATCACCAAAATGTACTGTCAACTGAGCACTCTGGCTTAACAGTGCACAGCAAAACAGAAACTGTAGCTGCTGGTTTTAAAATCAAAATATTTTCCACTGAAACATTTTCACTTTGAGGATGTTGGTGCATGAGGACATTGTCTATTCACCTTGACGCCGTCTGCCAGGCTTCCTTTGGTGCCCCTCCTTCCACCGGCTTGCTTCTGGCATGGCTGACCATGGTTTTTCTTGATGAAGAAACAAACAAAACCAGCACTTGTTTCCTTCCTTTTTCATCCCATCCTTAGCCCTTTTACCTCTTTTCACCACTTTCTCACCTCCATTGTCCGGGCTAAGCTTGCGCTAACTTCCATCAGCTCTGGAAGGCGGCTGCGGTCCGTCCCTGCCTGTCCGCTCCCAACAGTGACACCTCCTCGCCTGGGGACACCCCGGCCCACCGCCCCCCGCTCTGCGCCAGGCTCACCCTCCCTCCCACCCAGGCTCGTGCCTCTCCCCAGCTTGGGCATGGATGTCCCACGGAAATCCTCCATGAGCTTTGCTCCTTCACATCCCTCCCTCCACAGGCGCCCTACGGCGGGCGGCCCTGCACTTTGACTGCTGACGTGGTCAGCGCTAGATGGAAATGAGGGAGAGCTGCCCCATGGCCGGAGTTCAGCATCTACTTCTTCAGCGACACCTCGGAGGAGCATCTCGTCCACAAACACTTGTGTCCGCCCAAGGGAGACGGTTTGGGGACCTCTTGGATCCATCTGGAAGACGTGCGGCTTTGCACCAGGCCCTCTGGGCGCGCAGCCCAAGGGGAAAACATGGCGGGAGGCTGCGCCACAGCAGGGCCTGGGCTGTCCCCGGGCTGCTCTCCTCACCAGAGTCCCACCAGAGCCCCCGGCACCCCGGGGACCCCATCACCTCTCCCCGATCGGGCGCCAGGGCACCTCCTGCCTCGTTAGCAGGAGGTCATTAGAGGCAGCGGGGAGGCAGGCAGGTGACAGGCGGGAGAGCCGGGGCGGAGGCGCCCAGGGTTTGAGGCCGCGGCCAGAGGGACGCCGCTCCCCC
>WAAD01002279.1:276899-288663 GCA_013389945.1 Fregata magnificens
GCCCTTGCACGCTCCTGAACACTCGGTAGGATTGCGTGCACATTCAGCTCTGAGAAAATGCTCTTGAAGGAAGGGAAAGAGATCTCGCCCTGACTGAGATTTTAAGGTGAATGTGGTAGCAAACAGAAAGCTTGGCAGCACTTTGTAATGCATGGTTACGAAGGTGTTTAGCGGTGCTTCTGAAAGATCTCTCCATTTTGGGGTCATACAGTCCGGTACATTTTTCTGTTCAGATGCTTTCAGAGTTAGAAATCAGTTAGCTAACTTGAGCTGCCCACTGCTGGACATCGCNGATTGACTCACACTGCTGTCCAGTCAGACTGATCTTATTTTTCAAAAGGTATAAAGGACAGTGCGGTAAAAGATAGGATGAATGGACTTTTACAGAACTGCTGAAGTGTTAACAGCACAGGCAGAAAAGTAGCAGTGCAAGCTACAACATCTTACTGTGTCAAGGTCCTGCCCGGGTTAGTTACTACATGTGTCATTGTAGTGGAGCGTTCGTCATATTCAGTCGTGGACCTATGGGCTGAGAGTAACAACAAAACGGCAGTCATGGTTTGTCCAGAGGACCATTTATGGAGATGCTCGCCTAGGCCGTTAAATAGAAGATGGTAAGAGTTAGTCGCTGAAGTCTGGATCCAGGCTAGCATCCTGCAGAAAATGGGGTAGCTCATCCAATCCGTTCACTATTCAGTGCTCTTCCCACACTCCTTTTAGTCTGCTGCCCTCCCAAATAACTTGATTATATTTCTTTTGCTTTTTCAAGAAATGGTATTTGGTGTGTGATCTTACTATTTTTCTAAAGGACCCTGGGTCTTTTTCTCCTTCCATTTAATCTTCTCTAGGATTGTTTACGAGCCTGCCAAGAACAGATTGAATCCCTCCTTGAATCCAGTCTACGTCAGGCACAGCAGCACAACGTATCTTCAGAAACAAAGACTGTAGAGGATGAAGCAGACCTTTCCTGCACACCTACTGATGTGCGAGATGTGAACATTTAAGAGGACTTCTTCTAATGGGTTTGCTTGGCGAGAAAAGCAGACAAAGAAAGGGCATCTGAGAAGGAATCAGCATCAGGATCTCCCCCCCAGAAACCCTTTTCTCCAGGACATTTTTATACCAGAAGGGAAAACCAGTCTTGTTATATTTTTTCTTGCTCTGTCTCCCTTCCATCTGTGACTTCAAACAAACAAATAAACAAAAAATACCCCAAAAACTGTCTTAAAAAAAGAAAAAAATAGTATTTGCATTACCCCCAGGGGTTTGTGCTACAAAAATAGAGGATTTTATACAATAATAATCAACTAGTTTTTATATTAAAGTGTTCTTGTCTGTATGTTGTAAAAATAGGCATTAACACACAAAATGTCTCCAGGGGAGGTATTAGATTTGATTTCTTACATATAAAACCAACCAACCAACCATTTTTAAAGTAGAAGAGGGTTTTTTTTTTTTTTAGATAGTAAATGAAATATTCTTTTTTTTTCTTTAAAAAAGCATAGCTTTAACGCAGTTCTAGGCTTTTCTGTATCTTGCTTGCTTATGCATTTAGTCACTTTATAATTCATCTGTAAATGTTTATTTTATTTCCTTAGGTTTTTTTTATCCTCTTCACCTTATAAATGGTTAACGTAACCCATAAGTTAGTGTATGTTAGTATGCAGCATTATTATATGTTAATCTTTTTTTGTGCCTGTGGATTGCCTGCGCATAAGGCATTTGTAGGGTTCCAGCTTAGCATTGTTGGGAAAGGCCAATGTACTACTCATACGATACTCTATTATAAAGAGAAACCGAAATAGTGACATAATATATTATATTTTTGTAATCTTCATATTTTTGTAGTTACCTGTGTAAAATGCTGGTCTGACCCCACAGATATTCAGCCTAATTATGGTCAGGTTCAATCCACAGTTTAGTCTTTTTTTTTTTGTTTGTTTGTAATATTCTAAAACCATTCCATTCAAAGCACTTTCAGTCCATTAGATATAGGAAATACATTCTTTATTGTGTGGGAATTTTTTTTTAATGGAATGGTTTGGAAATATATAAGTGCTTGTTCGCAAACTTGGAATTGCAAAGCAAGTGCATTTAACTATGGTGTTAGAGGAGAGGTGAATTTTTTTTTTTTTTCCGAAGGTTGTGTTCCAGTGAGAGAAATTGCATTCACAAATTGCCAGGATATCTTCCTATCCTTTTCTATAGAAAAGTTGAAGTTTAGAAATCCTTTGGTGCCAACTCATCTTTATAAATTAGGGGCCTTAAAGGTTCACATATAGGACACATAGTTTAAGGATTGTCGCTAGATGTTTTACAACTGAAGGTTTTTAAACACTAAAATATATAATTTATAGTTAAGGCTAAAAAGAATATTTATTGCAGAGCATGTTCGTGAGGCCAGTATGATTTGTAAAATAATGCAATCGCCCCTTTTTAAAAAAAAAATCTTTCTACCCTTGATGTTGCAGTTTTAAAACAGCTTATTAAAGAAAAAAAGGACACGCTTCAAAGAACAAACCCAAAACAAAGCAGTCTATTTGGCCCCTTCCTATATACATTTTTCAAAAGCAGTCTAACCATGAAAACGCCATAGTTAATAGATACGAAAATTGGAGTACTTGAAAGAAGTTCTTATTCCAGTATATGCCCCATTTTTTTTATTTAGCTACAAATAGAAAATTTGCACATCTTGGCTATGTATCTTTTTATTATTATTTTAGAAAGTAGCTGAAGGGACGTGGACATAGCTGTTGAAGTTGATGCTCGAGGAGAATGTGATGGTGAAATGTATGTGAGAAAACTGCCGCTAAGGTGTTGATTGTAAAAAAACAAAACAACAAAAAAACGACAAAAAAAAGAAAAAAGAAAAAAAATTTAAAATTAAAAAAAAGAAAAAGAGACAAGAAAAGGAGCGGATGCTCCATTTTTATTGAGCTGCTATGGATAAATTCCCAGCATGGTTTGAAAAAAAAAAAAATTAACATTGCTTTTCTGTATCTTTGTCATTGTGTTTTGCTGCTATTTTGTGGATCAGTTTTTTTTTTTTTTGTTATACAATGTCATATACTGCCATGTTATAGGTTTTAATTTTCTCATAGAAAATTATATTATTGACATCATTTTTTGTAGATTTTTTATGTGATCAATTTTTACTTAATGTGATTACTGCTCTATTCCAAAAAGGTTCCTGTTTCACAATACCTCATACTTCAGTTAACCGTGTCTAGACCAGGTTTTAATGTTCGTACACAGTGCCTCATAGTTCTACTGCAAACGGAAATGCATCGAACGCTATTCTGAATGGGTCTCGCGATTTGCAACTAGGTTGCATTAATTTAAAAACAGCAGACATTTCAGAAGATCAAGTAATGTCAGTTTTTTTGTTACGCATTTTATAAAGCTGGATTCTTTGTCTGATCTGGGGTTTATTATCATAGTAGTTTTAAGCTGTGTTATTAGCCACATTGATATATGAAAGGTGCATTATAATATAACTCTTGTATGCCACCTGATGTGGTTTCCCATCAGCTGGGACACATCATTTGGTATGATAGGTTATCTTCTGGAACTCTAAGTATTTTGTGTGTTTAATCTGTTATGATATACTAGTTTGTGGGGGTTTTTTTGTTTTGTTTTTTTTTGTTTGTTTTTGTTTTTTGTTTTTTTGTTTTTTTTTTTAATTATAGCATAATGCTAATTTAAAAAGCCTGTAAATCTCATAAATAAGCCAGCTAACAGAGTTGTATGCTGAAGAATAATCTAGCTGTTGCCTGTATGCTGCTAAACCAAAACAGAATTAGAACTCATTTTGAGGCAAATGCAGTTAAGATCCTACATAGTGCATAAATAAAGCATTGCAATGCTACTAGCAGTCGCAGGACCCAGGAGGACTGGATACATTCTGTCCAAATTTCAGGAACATTTCTTACTGCTTACCTCATAAAACACTTCTGTTTGTGGCATCTCTGTGTCTCTGAACCAAACATGATTATTGAGTTAGTGCTTGTTGGTTATATTATGTGTTACACTGAGTGGCAGTGTGTACTGCAAATTTCTTTAAAATATTGTACGTACTAAAAGGCCAAATCCAGATTAAGTGGGTTCATGTGCCAACAGAGATGCTTTATTTGTCACATTATTATAACAATCTGTAGTAAGCAAGCAATTCAGATTTGTACATTTTTATATTGTACTTATTGGCATCACTGGTCTGAAATGCACATTTTCACCAACAGACCTGTAACAGACAAGTTTCCAGCAAAAAAACTAAAGTCTAGAAATAAAATTGGTAAAACCCAACGTCTGCTTTTTGTCGTCTTTTTTTTTTTTTTTTTTTTTTTTTTTTTTTTTTTTTTTTTTAATTGCCTTCATGAATGCTGAATGGTAGTAACTACCTGATGCAATGAGTAAACCACATGACATTTTCTGGTTTTGACTCTCTGCTTTAATAGTTGCAATGCTGAAAACCTTTTGTCGTTATTTTAGGAAACCGTAGGCGTTTTTTTAGCCATGGGTAGGTGACTGCCTGTCACAGTAATGTGTACTTTTAAAAAAGCAAAATATTTTTTTTTGCTGAAGACTTTCTTTTAAACATCTGAGGTAATTACTCAGAGTAAAACACCATTTGGTGGTTCTTTTCAATAAAAGGTAAAATAAAGTAGGTGTTGGATGGTACAGAATGCTTGTTTGTATTTATTTATCAGTGTAAGGTTTTTGTGTCCTAGAATACCTTTACAGAAAGTAGTTTGTTTTAAAAGCGTTAAGGTTAACCTGCCTTCTTTTCCTTCCCTTCCCCTCATACACAGCTTTTGCATCTTACTATTGTATCACTATTGGGATAATAAGGAATAAATCAGAAAAATGTAAAAGCCTGCTAAAAATATGTAAAAAAGAACTGGACCTAGAAGGACAGAAATTATACACGATTATAAAGTAAAATGAGAAAAAATTATAACCTGTGTCCCAATTCACATCCCAAAGTATCTCTGAAAACCAGGGATGCACATTATCAATTATTACCAGAGCTGAACACAGCAGAAACAGTTACTCTTAGTGGAGATAGTCAAGCTTCTAACCTATGTATTTGACTATTCAACCTATGAAAATATTTCTGCCTTAAAAAAAAAAAATTACATAAAATGTCAAGTACTTGACATTTTATGCGGCTCCTGCCGCAAATTAGAAATCTAGTATCTGCCTCCTGAGTTTCTCATTGACTAAACTTCACATTACAACTGATTCTATGCAGTAAGTACAGCAAAGGAAATGAAAAATGAAACTCCCAAGGTAACACCTAACAAACATGTTAATTATAGTCTAGTGCAAAATAAATTTGTCTTAGTGCAGTTACCAATAGGTGGGAAACCATCTGCATCAGAAGAATCCCCATTGAGCCTGTATTAGCTTGTCAGTTTCCCAGTCATTTCAGACAGAAACCTAAACCATGTGGCCTACTGTAAAATCATAGATCAGGGAGGTAAAGTAATATCAGTACATAGTGTGATCTGTAATTTTTTCCATTCGAAATGAGGAGCTCCTCGATATGGTCAAGTTACCCTGGTAGGCCGCCGAGGAAGATGTGTATAGCAGTGAAAGAAGATCTAAACTACATTCACAGTGACTTTAAATACAGATCAAGCCAAAGCTTAAATTGGACTCGGTCAAAAAAGACTCATTTTTTCCACACAAATCTTTTATCAGTTTTCTGCAAAATTTCAGCATATTTTAAAGAAAAAACAGGAAAAAAAATTGCTTGCTTTTGTGTCACTGATGGCTAACCCCTCTGATTTTAAATGTTTGAAAGCTGAATGAAGATACACTTATGAAATCTTGATTTGGGACAAAAACTTTTTTGCTGATAAAAAAAGTAAAACGATTCAGTGAGACATTTAAACCTGCACTTTGTTGAACATGTTACGTGGGGTTTGCCTTTCCTATCTGTTTTATAAACTCTATTAAACCGACTGAAGTGTTCTGTGACTTAAGTAGGTTTAAGCCCACATAGTCCGCTCTGTTATTTACATTTTCCTTCTCTAAATGCAGACTAATAAATGTGAATGTTGGGTGAACTATGCCAGTATTACTCACATTGCAAAGGGCAGAAAGACAAGAATGTAGCAAGAAAAACAATTTACTATAGGCTGTAAAAAATATGCATGTTCAGCTAGGCTATGCTGTAGCTTATTAAAGGGAAAAATACTGTATTCTCTTACATCAGCTTGAGACGCGTACACAGAAAAACCTCCAAAAGACCTCCAAAAAACCTCCTCAATTCCATTGCTGAATTCAGACTGATTGACAAGCTTGGGCCTTTTATGAACACTTAAATTCACATACTCTTTATAAACAAGATCTGTTAAACGTAAAAACTGGGAATCCACTTACATTCAAGCGTATCTGGCATTTTTAAGTGGTAGAAAACTCCAGAAGCTAGAGGAAAAAGTGAAGCTTGGAGCTATTATTTCAAAGGAGTCATAGAAATGACCCAGGCATGTGGGCTAGATACTCTGATAAAGATTCCTGGCAACGTCACTGAAAAGCTACAATGGGACAAAGGCAGTAAAGCTATAAATGATGGCATTTTAATGAATTCCTGCCAGCATCATTTTATGGGAAATGTGTCTCCTCAGACAAACATGGTATTTTTACCATCCCACAAATATAATTGATAATAGTAATTGCACTGGCATGGCAAACAGATTCCCACCCGGCTTTTGACTGAGTTCCACACAATATTCCAATCAAATGATGAGAAAGGGATTACACATTAGTCAGCTGGATTGCACTGATGATGTGAGACTTGCCAGATTTCTGATTTTGTTCTTTAAGGTCAAGGAATACAAATTTAGGAGCAAGGCAGAAGTTACCCCTTTGTTTCTTTAATCTGGTAAGACATTAAAGAAGGAAAACAGAAATAGTTTCTTGGCGATCCCATTAGCATCTGCAGAGCCCTACTTAGATCTGTCGTACTTTTGCCTGTGTGAAGACTATGTATTAAAAAGTCTCATATTTCAGGTAAGTCACTAAGTATTCACAGCCACCATTTTCCTGAGTGCTCTTACCTGAAGAGGGGACTACTGGCAGAAAGACTGTGTGCTCACAGCAAACCGGGAATAAGGCACGCAGGCAGCATCTTCACTCTGCATGGGCCCTGCTGATGCAGGAGCACCACCCGCAGTGTGCGGGCAACAGATCTGCTCCTGGGGTACACACCACCACTTCTACTGAACTCCTGAAGCTGTTTTTAATGTGGTCTTCAGAGCATCAATTCCTTCACAGAACAGCCCCAAGCTTTTAGGGAGCAGTCGCTACCATACACAGACCAACACAACAGCAGTTTTACTTTTCTCAAGTTGCCTCTCTGGACACAGGAGGCTGTGTTTACTGGCTGCTAGAGGTCTTCCCTCTTATACAGTAGGGAAAAAAAAAAATCCATCTGTGTGGATTTCATCTCTCTTCTCATTTTAATTACAGCTTATGTTACTTTTCTTATTTATGATAATATCCTTAAAGAAATACAACAATTAGTGCTTATTTCAGATAAAAAAACCACATCGTGATTCATCTTGACACCAGAATACCAGTCCGTCCGCTCACTTGAAGACTGCAGTAGAAAATTATATTCCCACCATATTCAAAATATATGCTAATGGACAGTCACAGCACAATCTTCCCTCCCTGCTAACATGTCTGTCAAGGGGTGAAGCCTACCTGAAAGCCAAAGACTGCCCAGTCAAATGAGACCTTGACTACATCTGCTCAGCTCTGACTAATCTGGCACGAACTGGAAAACAAAGAAGCAAAAGAAGAACTTCATTAGGCAACTGTTGCTAAATTCACACTTGGTAACACATTTGGGGTGGGTGACTAGAGGACGATAGGAACCTCCTCCCCACCAGTAACTGGCCTTAGATATGGAAAAAGTCAGACAATGGCCTGGGACTGCTTGTGCCGACAAATTTATAAAGCAATAAGTGGCTAAGAGGGTAACCCCCCAGGGTTGGAGAGAGCTCCAGGTACAGATATTTAATACCATCAAGAAAGCTGAACCAAAGGAGGCATTGCTACATGCACAGGCCAAGCTCCAAGCCAGGACCCGACATGTCAACTGGTTGGAGCAGGAGCCCTCTTCTCCTGGGTCCATGTGGTGAAGGTCTAGGGCTTTCATTTGCGCATGCAGTGTGTGCATCACAGAATGGAAATCGCTATCCACTAACCATTCCCAACCTGCTAAGTAAATAAATTTTAGATTATATGTTGCTGAGTGGTGCGGTTTTGTTATTTCATCCACTCCACCTAACTGCCCTGTGACACTTGCCTTCGTCCATCCAGAAGCTATACTCCATTAAATGCTTGGTCTCCTATGACAGCTAACACGTTACCCACTGTAAGGATGTTATTTGTAACATTAGCACCAGTCTTCAAGGAGCTAGGCTCAGATGGGCAAATCATTTAACAAAGACCACTAAACCACCACTAGAGCATTACGACAACTCACCTGAGCCAGCACCGAATGAGTGACCTAGTGTCCTAAGTCACTACTCTGATGGCAAGCTGTCTGAAACGGACAATTGAGCTTTTTGATGTTTTATTTCTCCTTTTATTAGATTTTATCACCATAGATTGTTTGAATACAGGGTATTATTTTTGAACAGCTTTTTTCCTTCTTGAACACCCGCAGGCCATAGTTCTTTACATTTGGTTGCTGGCTACTTTAAATATGAAGACCAGATCTTCAGCAAATGTATACTGTTAAACATAGCTATGTTCTTTTTATATGCACAGATATAACATCTTCCCAAGATTTCCGGAAGGCATCAGCAATTATTTACTCAAACGTAAACGTTATTTCTTATAAACGTAATACATTTATTTCATGTTTTTGACTCAATATTTCTGTAGCTGTTTCAGTCATTCACTATGACCACTTTGTTCCTTTTAGACAATACATCTATCAATTAATGCAGGTTTCTCTTTTCATGGAGACCCTTGGACTGCAAAGGATCAAAAAGGTTCCTCCCTTATGGACAACATCTTTCTAATAAAAGTGAAAGAGTTCATCTGCCTTCACTCCTGCATGATAGTGCTCAACAGTGCTGCAGAGTCAAACAAGTATATGCAAAGCCTCACATGTTTGTGGAAACACAAGCGTTCCCTCATCCTCAAACAACTTTCCAATCACCTAAATACAGTCCTCCATGTTTTTTAATCCCTCTGTAAACCTGCTTAAGGTGTCTTCAGGGATCTCTTTCCACTTCTCCCATGCTTCTGCTGAAGGAGAATTTCAGGCAAATCACAAGTTAGAGCTCCTTGAAAAAGCCTCTCCATATTTTTCTCTAACATGATTTGTTTCTTTCTCACTAGTTGGAGAAATAATGATGCTAGCGGATTTTTGTGAAATTTGCCCTCATCTTATTGCAGAAGAGAACTTAAAAGAAGAGCAAGACCTACAACTATAACGAGCCAGATTCTCAACATGCAGTTCTGACAATGTACCTATGGTGAAGCAAGGTTATGAATTCCCAAACTGTGCTCAAATCATTCTTCACCTTACTCAGGTGCTCTGGATATGACACATAACATGATGCCGTAAGTCCATGTGGTTTTAGGTTTACAGTGCACTTAACTGCACCATGACTTGAGATCTCCTCAAGAAGGAAATACACTGCAGACATAACCTCTAGCTCTGCTTAAAAGTGACATACTATTACATCCACTCTTAGTTTCAAATAGTCATTTGTTTTTTACTCGTATTTCAGAAGCCGTCAAGTGCTTATTAACAATAACTTCTGTATGTGTGTTTTTTAAAGGAGGTAAACGGGGTCTCAAAAATTCAATGTCTGCACATACGTTGCAAAAGAAAAAAAGCCAGTTTAGAGAACAATGTAGGCATGTGTTTTTAAACTACTGTTCGTGCAGTCTGGTCAGGACTGTGTGACACAGTATACAGTGTTTTGTCATCCAAGGAATGTCTTTGATCAAGAGTTTATGCAAGAAGGAAAAAAAAGCCATGAAACCCTAATCCGTTCCCACAGTCCAGTAAACGTGAGCTGGACAAACAGTGGACAATAGCAGTAAAGCTCGCTGCTTGGAACAATAGCTGCAACTAAAAAAATTAAAGGGTTGCTGACTCACAGTTCCTACAATGAAGAAAGATTCCATGCAGTTGATTATTCCCCAGAATCCTGAAGATGCTGAGGGTTAAAAATGGTAATTACTATTACATTGAGATAAAGCAGCAAAATACGCTGCTAAACAATCAAAAATGAGAGACAGTGACAAATACTGATGTTGATTCTGCCTAGTGCAGAGTTGGGATGCAGAGACTTAATAATCAATCTTCTTTCTGCCTTAACATTTTGCTAAAAGTAAACTCCGTAATTTTATTATAAACAACTACTGGCTTAATTCTTTCAGTCAGTATACCGCTATTTCAGACGCCATCCATACAAATTCTGCACAACTACAATCAAGATTTCTAATTTTTCAAGACAAAAGCTATACGCTATTTCTTATACCGATTCAGAAATCTTCTGTGGGCAATTTTGCCATGCCAAAAACAGATGCACAGAATGCCATATTATTGGTCAATTACATATGTATATGAAATACGATAGAACAATTAACAACATCGTATAGCAAGCCACTTCAGAATCAGCTGGCACTTACTATGGCTGATTTTTTTTACCTTTCATGTATTTCCTATGAGAACGAACGGGTACTACTTTATGCTAATAAAGATTTCCAAAGTCTCCTATGTTGGCTACGTTTCAGATAAATTTACTGACCATGTTTCCTTCAGCGTAGTATTGCATCATTTGGTAGAGCTATACGTATGTTCAGGAGTTGCAAAGTACTTACAGAACCTTAGGAAGAAAAATGCTGTAAGAATGTAATCATTACACTTCAGGAATACACACTCCTGTGATTAAGGTAGGAATATTCACAGTATGATGCCAAAGAGATATTCAAGTTAGCTACAAATGAACTAACTGCATAAGCAGTGTTAAAACAGAGCTTATGTGGATATTTAACAGCATTGTACATCAGCTAGATCAGTGCTTTGTTCTAACATAGGGATACTCTTTCTGCTGCATTAAGCTGGCTTTAATTTTACCCCAGATATCACCCCATTGCACAGGGTAGTCTAGACAATCCCAAGGAATGCAAGAGCTCCAAGTTCTCTTCTTGTCTCTGCTAAAGAAACCAATATTTTCAAGTCTAAACGCATGGAGTTATATACTTAGCAGACTGCTTTCAAAATAGTGCACAAAGCTTTTTTATTATTATTTTTAATGTCAATAGAGGCTGAGCTGGTTCTGCAGTTCCAAATGCTGGGACACACTGAAGCACTTCAGTACCAGACTGCTCTAGTTGGCCTTTATATGTCAATCCTAGACACCAAAACTTGCAACTGGAAACTTGCCACAGAACTAATTTCACACCTACCAAATCTCCATTTTCTCTGGTGATACATACATTTCTGTGGTAATGTGTACTGTCATAACTTTATCCATTAAAAAAACAACTCTGGCAGAGTGTAAAATGAGAATCTTCATGGTTACTTGCCAAACTATGAAAGCTGAAGTTTTAGGCTGTAATTAGACCAGAACCCATTGCCATCAGAAGCTGCAAAGGGCAGTATTCAAAAGGCAGTAACATTTATACCGAGTAGCACAAAGAATATGAAGAATTATAACATTAGTAGAAATACTAAACCTTTTGTTTCAAACCAAAGCCCTGCTCTTAAGATGATCACGAT
>WAAD01002280.1:0-20744 GCA_013389945.1 Fregata magnificens
ATTAACTCTATCCCAGCCAAAACCAGCACAACCAACCAGCAATACATATGAAGCCTTGACAGCGGACAAAACCAACGAGCAAGATTCTTAGGGAGAAACAGCACCAGCAGCACATGCTAAAAGCTGCAAAAGGAAGCATCGAGTGCTACTCGTGGGTGACTCTCTGCTGAGAGGCACTGAGGTGCCCATCTGCCAGCCTGATATACAGTCAAAGGAAGCTTGCTGCTTGCCAGGAGCCAAGATCTGGGATGTCACAGAGAGACTGCCACAACTGGTAAAAAAGCACGGACTACTGTCCCCTACTTCTTTTTCCATGTGGCCCAACAGAACCTGGTCTTCACAGGTGACTTCAGTTACTTGGACATTTGTTGGGAAAAAAATACAGCTGTGTACAAGCCATCCATCAGGTTCCTGGAATGCACTGAGGACTGTGTCTTGCTACAGATGCTGGACATGCTGACTAGGAACAGTGCATTGCTAGATTTACTGCTCACAAACCAAGATTTACTTGACAACATAACTAACTACCAATGTTATCCTTGGATACAGCAACCACAACGTTGTGGAGTTTAAGAACTTGCTGAGCACACTGAAGACCAGTAGTAGGACAAAGACCCTGGATTTTAGAAGAGCCAACTTCAGTATGCTCAGATCCCAGCTGCAAGGGATTCCATGGGAAGCATCCACAAAGGACAAAGGAGCTTGTGAATGCTGGGAGTTATTCAAGTACAGCCTCCAGAAAGCACAGGAACAGTCCATGTCCTACAAAAGGAAAGGAAGAAGGCAGAACAAGGCTTAACAATGAGTTTTAGGTGTTCTTAAACGCAAAAAAAGAAGCATGCTGGCTGTGAAAAGGCAGCCAGATAGCCATCGAGGACTATAAGAACCTTGCTAGGGCATGCAGAGATGCAGTCAGGAAGGCTAAGGCTCAGCTAGAAAATTGGCCAAAGATGTCAAGTACAAGAGGGGGTTCTTCACATACATGAGCAGTAAGCAGAAACACAGCAAAGACATAGGCCCATTACTAAACATGGTAGGGAAGCTAGTCACTAATAATGCTGACAAGGCAGACATTCCCAATACCTTCTTTGCCTCTGTCTTTACCAGCTTAGCTGGACCCCAGACCACAAGATCAAGTAGCTATGATAATGCATGTGTCAACCCACTAGTAGTGGAGGAAGGGCTGATCTGTGGGCTCTTGCAAGGGCTGAACCCACATAAATCTATGGGCCTGGATGGAATCCACCCCAGGGCGTTAAGAGAAGTGGCTGACACTGTTACGAGGCCACCATCTATAATATTGGAAAAGTTGGGGAGTTCAGGGAATGTCCCTGATGTCTGGAAGAGGGCAAATGTCATACCCATCTACAAGAAGGGCCCACTAGTCTTACTCAAGTCCCTGGGAAAGTAATGGAACCTCCTAGAAACTATTACTAACCAAATGAAGCAGGTGACTGGGAAAAGCCAGCATGGATTTACCATGCCAGACTAACCTGATCACCTTCTACAACAAAATAACATCTGTTGACATGGGGAGAGCAGTGGGTGTTGTTTACCTGGACTTCAGCAAAGTGTTTGACACTGTTTCCTACAGCCTTCTCTGGACAAACTGACAAGAAACAGATTAGATGGGTGGTCTGCGAGATGGGTAGGAAATTGGCTAACAGGTCACACTCAGAGGAAGGTAATGGTTTTTACTCAGGCTGGCAGCCTGTCACAAGTGGGGTCCCCAGGGATTAATACTGGGCCCCATGCTGTTCAACATCATGGATGATGAGATTGAAAGCACCCTCACAAAGTGTGCTGATGCTACCAAACTGGGTGGTGAGGTGAACGTGTCAGAAGGGAGAGCCATCTTACAGAGGGACCTGGACAGGCTGGAAGAGTGGGCTAGCAAGAACAGTATGACGTTGAACAAAGACAAGTGCAAGGTCCAGCACCTGGGACAGAATAACCAAGGAGCCCAGTACAGGCTAGGATCTGTGTGTTTGGGGAGGAGCCTTGATGAAAGGGACCTGGGGGTCCTGGTGGACAAACAGCTGAACATGAGTCAGCAGTGTGCCGCTGCAGCAACAGGCAAATTGGATCCTGGGCTGCATCCGCAGGGGCATAACTAGCAGAGACAGATGCGTGATCATCCCACTCTACTTAGTGCTTGTCAGGCAGCACCTAGAGTACTGTGTCCAGTTCTGGTCCTCAGAAATCAAGAATCCCCATCCCTGCATAAGCCACAGTCAGAAGTCAAATAAAATGAGACCAGAGGTAGAGAAGCCTTCTAGTCTGTCTTGGACATTACTGCAAAACAGCTGAAGATGCAGCTGCTGCTTCTTCCTCCACCAGTATTGGGGGTTTGCCAACACTGGATCTGAGCCAGGTTGTGCTCCATTTTCCAAAGACCGTTCAGAGCAAGCATGAAATATGCACAGCGGAGAGTCCTGGGTATTGCTCAAAAGAGCATCCTATGCGAACAGGGATCTGGTCTCTCTGACACTGAGAACAGACTGTTTTTGCTTTCATGACTGGAGGCAGGAGTTCAGAGATGTGAAGAAGACAGCAGCCAGCTTGTGTTTGCAGAGGGCCTGGGGCTTTAAATGTGAACCTACACCTGGAAGCTTGCTTGAAGAAGTAAGAGCTAGAACGCCTGTTCTGAAAGGACTGTAAGTAATTCAGTCTTGCCAGGGTTTAAGTATATGTTTGTTTTCCCCAAGAACACTACTAATTTGGGTAAATCCTTTTGGAGGAAAGGGGTTGCTTCCGAAGGAAAGTGCTTCCCAAAAAGTTCCCAGTGAGTTAGGTACATATGTCTCTTTTTCCATCTCTCTGTGGTCCTTCCACTCCTTCTGGCCCATTGCACTTCAGAGAGGGGCAGGGGAAGGGAGAAAGCTTTTCACAGCTGGTGCTGTGAAAAGCAGGCTTGGGTTCTCCCTGCAGCTGCAGAGACCGACTCTAAACATGGTCCATCCCAAGCACCTGCCAGCAGGGTCTGTTGCCCACCTTTCAGCTGAGGTCTGACCGGGGGCATCTCCGCCCAGCTGAGAGCCCCAAAGCAAGGGGGGCACACAACCCCTGTCACAACAAAAGAAATTCTGCTGGGTGAAATGACTGCTTTGCTGTCAGTGAATTATTCAACATTAAATACACTGTCCTGGTGGCTGGCTAGGTCCTGGGACATGGTCTGTTCAGTACAGCAGCGAGAGCTGTGAATTAAAAGGCCTTTACCCACACATGCACAACTTGTCTATTTAGGCTTTTTTAATCCATGGCAGTATGTATTTGCCTGGCTTTTGCTGCTGTGCCCCAAGAGGTGATGGATCTATCCTGCTTTTTACTTCCCTTACACAATAATCTAAGCTGGGCATGCATAAAGTTAGTGTCATGATATTCTAGCGCCTGATCTCTCTAGGCCTGTGCTGCCTCTTCTGTGCACATGGAGATGGCTGCAGACAGATGGAGACTTAGTCACAGCCTCTTCCTTGGTGGAAGCTTCTCTGGCCCAGAGCCAGCACAGAGCTGAGGTGCATGGGCCATGCACCTCAGAACGTCCTTCTCTGTATGGCGCCCACTGATCTTGATGTGTCCCTGGCCTCAGGAAAGGGATGGAAGGTTTGGCTCCCAAAGCTTCCTGCTAATTGGCCCTTCCTGTGCATCTTGGAGAGAATGAGGTAGGCATTTTTGGCAGCTGTTACTGCTGGGCATTAGCAGACCTTAAAATGGGGGCATGTTCTTGAACAAGCACGGCTTAGATGATACCATGAAAGGAGCTGTTTGCTCTTCTCTGTTGACATGTGAGGGTTTGTCTTGTTTCAGGATGACACTAGACTGTTATGGGTATGTGAGGAGGTACTACGTGGACAGAAGTTGGCTTTTAGACAGCCAGTCCTGTCACCCTGGGTCCCAGCAAAACCTCCTAGCTGTCCTCCATCCACACATGGATGCTTGTCAGGACCGGGCTGTTCTGGAAATTGAGGCAGCTGACTTCAAGCTTGCGTGGGTACCTACACATCAAGCACAACAATGTTCCTTCATATATCCTTCAGGATATACCTGTCCTGCTGGGTCTCCCCTGACTGGACGGATGCTTTCCACATGTTGTGGTACAAGTTGCTTTCCTGTGGAAATGTCCTACATCTGTCCCCAGGGGTGGGGGCCCTGGCATGGGGTGGAGAACCGCAGGGACAGGAGGATCCATCATGGCCCACTGCTGATATTCGAGGCTCCTGGAGGAGCGGGCAATGCCTGAGGCTGTGCCTCTTGGTCAGGAGGGACGCATGCGCTGCTGGACCCTGCCGTAGGAATCTCAGCACGAAAGCAGTGCCTGGGTGTCATAAATAAGGCAGTCTGTATTTCCTCACAGAGGAGGTGGCTTACATGTTTTTGCCCCTGGCTGTCTCCTGCTTTTCCATTATTAATTTGATTTAAAACATTGATATGATACTGTCTCAAGGCAACTTTGTGTCAAGTTATTCTCCTGCGTCCCCAGTATAAGTGGGTAGCAGCTCTTGCTTTATGCCATTCCTATTATTTTTTTTGTGTAGGATGTTAATGTATTTTCAATAACAACATTGTAAAACTGTCATCTAAGAAAGATGTAAATCTAATAATCTCCCTGTTAATTTATGATATGAGTTTTCTGCTATCAGGAAATCTTTCTTGTGAAAAGGAATATTAACGAGATCATATAAAATGCCTTTTTTTTAAAAAAAAAAAGTATTTGCTTAAAAGACGTAAATTTGCACTTCATGGTAAATAGCTGAAAAACATTGTATTTTATCTGAAATGTGGGCTTGGTCTGGGAGACACTAAAATGACATACAGTTAAAAATATTGGCTCAAGCAAGGATATATGAGTCAGTGAAGGCTGAAAGCATTCTGCTTGCCTAGGCTGGTGGCTGGTATGCAGGTATTGTAAAAAAGGATTTATGTGCTTTAGAAATTAATCATGGGCTGTAATTAAACCTTGATTGCAATAAATTTGCTTTCTGTAAAATCTCAGATTCATAAATACAGGATTGTTTCAGCAGGAGTAAAAATGCAGAATGAGGTTGTAATCACGTGGCTGTATTGCCTGCAGCAGACCTGCTAGAGGTGAAGGGTTTCTTGGTTTCTACAAGAAAGCCTTTTGCCCACTTTTGGCTGGAGTGCACCCAATTGCTAAAAGAAAGGGCTAATTTGTGATGAATAATCAATTGTAATGAATAATTCATAAACTTAATCTTTCTTTTTTTTCTGCTCCTAAGAGGTTTTGTTTGGCTATTAGAAATGTTTTTTTGGTTTGTGACTGGTAGCAGTGTAGAATTCGAGTTACAAAGTATTCAGGATGTTTGCGCAGTGTTTTGTGCTTGGCTCATGTACATGTGCTGATGGGGTCCTAGTGCTTACGCTGGAGCGTAACTGTAAAACTTAATCTCTGTAAATACTTGCTGATGGGCTTAGATTGGGAATGCTTGATAGCTGACTCCCACATATGGTTTTTTCAGGGAAACTTGAACACATGAAGTGTTCCTACCTTGCTGGCTCTGTACATGTATAGAATTAGTTGCTTTGGTTGACTTTTGGTCTAAGACCTGTGACAGCATATTTCCCTTAAGGCCCTGCCTCTTGCAGCTTGGGAATCTCCACTTAAAAGCAAGAAAAAACCCAAAAGCTTGCTGTAAGCTCTTAAAATGGTCAGCAAGACATAAACTTGAACTATAAAATCCACAAATACGAAGGCAACAATCTTTACCCATTCTATAATTTTCTTCAGTCTTTTGGCTTTCTGGGGTTTGATGCTCAAATATTTGAATGCTAAGAATCACTGGTGTTGGTGATGACTTTGATGCTGTTCCAGGCACTGAACCCTCAAGAGGCAGAGGAACTCCAACGCTACAAAACTGTTGAATCAGGGAGTACTTAATGCTGCAGAAAATGCTTCAGGAGCACCACTCCTGCCACCGTTGGAGTTGGCTTATCCATGTTAATGTATATCTTTGTGCTTTCTGCCAGTGCCATGTGATTGCATTTTGCTAGCATGAATGCCCTTAGGATATTTATTCGTGTGCTCAGTACATCAGGAAAGTAATTGTATTTGTTTCACAGAGCTGGCCATTGCAATCAGGTTTGTCTGCTAAATGCAGCCACTCGGGGAACAGAGGCAGTATCACACAGTTGGTGATGGACTGCAATGAATGCAAGTGTGACAGGTTGACCCCAGCTGGCAGCTAAGTCCCCCACCCAGTCACTTGCTCACCCCTGCCCCCAGTGGGATGAGGGAGAGAATGGGAACGGCAAAAGCAAGAAAAAAAAACCTTCTGGATTGAGATAAAGACAGTGTAATAAGTGAAGGGTAAAAAAAAAAAAAGAAAAAGTGATGCAAAAGCATCACTCATCACCAGCTTGGCCAGTGCCTGACCAATGGCTACTTTGGAAAAACTCCCCCCAGTTTTATTGCTGAGCATGATGTCATATGGCATGGAACATCCCTTCCGTCAGTTTGGGTCAGCTATCCCAGCTGTGTCCCTTCCCGGTCTCTTGCCCACCCCCAGCCCATTTGCTGGGGGGACAGCATGAGCAGCAGGGACGCTGTGCAAGCGCTGCTCAGCAATAGCTGAAACATCCATGTGTTACCAACAGTCTTTTGGTTGCTAATCTGAAACACAGCACTATGGTGGCTGCTATGAAGAATACTAACTCCATCCCAGCCAAACCCAGTACAGCAAGTTATGATTTGGAACAGCAAGTTGCACATTTCAATAAACTTGACAAAGTAATTAAATACCTAGGAAGAGACTGCAAGTGACGAAACGGAGAATTGACTTGGAAATGGTTGCTCAGTTTGGCTGGAAGCAGACTTGAAGAGGGTGGTGAATGGTGCTTGAAGATGCTGACAGATGCTTGCAGATGAACTTTTGTGAGTTTATTGTGAAATCAAACCAAGGGTTTCAAGGGTTTCCTCCAAGCATAAATGGAGGAAGAAGTGTTGCAGTAACTCTGTGAACCAGGGAGGATCAGTTAGCTTTTGCAGACTGGGTGCAAAAGCTGTGTTGTGTGATAGGGAACCCAGATTCGATTCCTGTTCCCGTAGTGCTGCCACAGGAGGTGGGGTTTTAAGCTTTGCGTACGTGCATGCACAAGGGGGGTTGATGAAAACAGTAGAACTACAAGAATTTTAAGATAGTGCTGCAAAGTCTCTGTCTCAGAAGAGAGGTGATTGAGCAAAGTGCCTACTGATTATGATCAACCAGGATCTACTCTGGGTCCCCAGGTGGGCCATGGGGTACAGTTGTTTATCAGGAGTGGTCCCAGTTGCTGTGAACCTGCTGCCTGGGCTCACAGAGAGCCTGATCTGTGACCTCTCCCCTGCAGGACATCAGTTTGGATGGTTTTTACTTGCACAATACTGCCAGAATTAGGGCAGACTGATAGCGTAGAGGGCTGTGGCAGGTGCCCCATGGCTTTCCTGCTCAGGCCTTTTGTGCTGTGGTTCAATCCTGGAGCTGATTTGCTCTATAAATCTATAATGAGAGACACATAAGGTTCAACAGCTCTTCTTTGTACTGTTGCTTTCTTCTGTGTGGGTGTAGGTAATCACTACTGGTTGTTTGGGCTCTAGAATAACTTGTTTTGCATTCCTTTGCTGTACTTGCTGAGTAGCTGAGCTTCCTCCTGTAGCTGTGATCAAAAATCATGGTTATACTTTTTGCAGAAAGGACCAACACCCACTGGGGCCAAGTGGTCCAGGGAGTCTATCAGAAAGGCGGACATGAGATGTGGGGAGCAGCTGGCCAGCACTGTGGTCTGTCTGCACCATACAGTGCTCTGTATCTTGTCACTTTTGCACAGGTAGTGCACAGGATCAGTGCTCTATGCTCTGGCTGCCAATGGGCGAGCAGCCAGGACAGTTGCTCCCCACTGCGGCTAACTATCTCAGTAATGGGTGGGCAGGAGGAGGTTGTAGCAGAGGTAGAAGATGGCAGCTGGGACTGGAGTATATTCATGCCAGTAGGGAATCCCTTAATGAACAAGGCTTCCCAGAGCTGAGGTGTGCTCCTGGGGGAGAAAATGTAGTGCAAAAATGAAAAGGAAATTTTAGGCTGCTTGGGATTCACCTTTGTAAGGAGAACATGACCAGCTGTGGACTGTCTCCTGAGGTTTGGGGTGTGTCTGAGAGGAGAGGCCTTATCCTAGCTTTGGGCTTTAATTATGTTGGTTGTAAAATGTGAGCTTAGGTAGCCTGGCTTGAATAATAAGACTGGGCTGATAATACCTCTTCTGAGAGCAGTGTGCTTGGAACTGGAGTTGATTTACCTGCGTGGCCCTCAGCCATTTTCATAGGGAAAAATGTCAGCAGATGTGCAAGACAAGTCCCTTTTAGGCTGTTTCATTTAAGCATTTGTCAGATGCCCAAGCACAGCCCTTGAATGAATTAATAAAAGTAATTGCTCCAAGTAATTAAATGAGTCTTAATTAAAAAAAATACACCACTTTGCTGTATCTTTTCAACAGAGAGGACACAGGTGCTCACGCCATGTCTAATCTGGGAGAGCAGGATCTGTGCTGTTCTCAAGGTTGCAAAAGGGGTGATTAGGACAAGGTGGGTTTGGTGGTGGGATCCAGAGTAGGTCAGATAGCATAGAAGGAGCTACCAAGCTGTTCCTGAGTTTCATGTCTACTCCTGACTGTGCTTGTGCTGAGTGGTTGCCTGGAGGTATGTGCATACGTGGAGGAGGAGGGTTGAGTACCTGATTTTTGTGTTTGAGGGCTTCCCCTCAAGAGGTGGGTTTGCAGAGGGCCTCCATCGTGTGGTGTGCACTCACCAAGGGACTGGCATGCTGTTGTGCTCTGTCCTTGTACATTTTTCTCCAGTCCTCCTTCGACTATTTGCACTTATTTGTTCTCTGTGGTCTCAGATAAACAACTTCTGCAGTCAGTGCCTCTACTTCTTAGTGTGATCACAAATGAGCTGTTTCTAGGAGTGTTTCTAATGAGCATGCGGGCTGCCTGCATCCTTGGTTTTGGGGGTGGTTTTTTTTTTTTTACAGAATATAGCTATGCACCATCTGTTGAACCAGGACCAGAAGTGATTTCTTGGGTTTTTCTTTGCTTCAGTATACTAAGCTCAGCCCTGTACAGTCCAACCTCAGGCACCAGATTTGTCTCTTTCAGCATCTGAAAGTCTTTGTGGTTTCATGTGTACCCCGAGACTTTTGCATCCCTTGCTAAATGCCAGGCTGCTGCTGTGCAGGACATGAGGCAAAACAGTGCCTGGAATTGCCTGTTCAGCTAATTTTTGGTTTTGCTGCTCATGACTAAAGTAATCATCTAAAATATATGCTGATTTAAAGCTTGAGCTCACTGCCAGTGACTTTTTATTTAACGTCTAAAGACTTGTGTAACTGCTCAGAGATGCTATAAGACAGAGATAAAAATGACAGCTTTAGTATTTAAGAATCTTTGAAGTTTGTTTGGACTTCTGATTTTTCTGGTTATGGATCTTACTGCCTCTGGGAAATTACAAAAATAGGCTAGATTTTTTTATTGAGAGAAAGATTGTAACCTGAAATAATTTTTTTTTTAATTCACACTAAAAATTCATGACTCGTGTTCCTCTGAATATACACCTTTTCATGACTTGCAGCCAGAAACAACACTTTGTGTGTTGAATTACACCGATGCTGAGGGCTGACGTTGAAATAGCATTAAAAGCAAATGCTGGTAATGTGACTGAATACCAGAAAGCCTGATCCTACTTCAGCAGTGCAAGCCACTTTCAATAAATGGCAGCATGAGGCCCCCAAGGGACAGGGTATGACCCTGGTGGCTGTACTTGGCAGTTCATAGAATCATAGAATCTCCTGAGTTGGAAGGGACCCACAAGGATCATCGAGTCCAACTCCTGTCCCTGCATAGGACAACCCCAAAATTCACACCATCTGTCTGAGGGCGTTGTCCAAATGCTTCTTGAATATTGTCAGGCTTGGTGCCGTGACTACCTCCCTGGGGAGCCTGTTCCAGTGCTCCACCACCCTCTGGGTGAAGAACCTGTTCCTAATATGCAACCTAAACCTCCCCTGGCATATCTTCCTGCCATTCCATTAAGTCTTTCATTGGTCGTCCAAGAGAAGAGATCAGTGCCTGCCCCTCCTCTTCCCCTTCTGAGGAAGCTGTAAACCGCGATGAGGTCTCCCCTCAGTCTCCTCTTCACCAGGCTGAACAGAATTCAGTGACTTCAGTCCCTCCTCATATGGCTTCCCCTCTAAACCCTTCACCATCTCTGTGGCTCTTCTCTGGACACTCTGTAGTAGCTTTGTATCCTTTTTGTACTTTGGTGCCCAAAACTGCACACAGCACTCAAGGTGAGGCCACACCAGTGCAGAGTAGAGCAGGACAATCACCTCCCTCGACCGGCTAGCAATGCAGTGCTTGATGCACCCCAGGATACGGTTGGCCCTCTTGGCTGTCAGGGCACACTGTTGGCTCATGTTAAGCTTGCCATCGACCAGAACCCCCAGATCCCTCTCCGCGGGGCTGCTCTCCAGCCTTTTGTTCCCCAGTCTGTGCGTACATCCAGGGTTGCCATGTNCAAACTTTGATTGTAATCCTTCGAGTCCTGCATCCAAGTCATTTATGAAGACATTAAAGAGCACTCACCCCAAGATGGATCCCTGTGGAACCCCACTAGTGACCGGTCACCAGCCCCATGTAACCGCATTTACTATAACCCTTTGAGCCCGACCCATCAGCCAGTTGCTGACCCCTTGCATTATGTGTTTATCCAGCTGTATGCTGGACATTTTGTCCAGGAGGATACTGTGAGAGACAGTATCGAAAGCTTTACTGAAATCCAAAAAGATTACATCGACTGGCTTCCCTTGGTCCACTAGGTGGGTAACCTTGTCATAGAAAGATATTAAGTTAGTTAGGCAGGACTTTCCCCTCGTGAACCCGTGCTGGCTGGGACCAATGACTGTTGGTGGCTTCAGAAGTTGGAGGTGAATGTTTTGCCTGGTTTCGCCTAGAATTTCAAGTTTTACCAGGGCTTGGTTTAACTGATGGTTGCAAGTAGCTTTCACTAAGAATGCAGAAGGATGTAACAGCTGAACTATCTGAGACTGTGCCCTAGGGATAGGGAGAAAACCTTGAAAATTATCAGTACAGTCAGCAAAGTTTAAAAAGAAAAAAAAAAAAGAAAATTAAAATCAGATATAGCTCTTTGGCTTTTCAGGTAACAATTTTTGGGTCCAGAGGTAATGTTTGCCTTGCAACAGCTACAAAGTTGTGCCAGCGACCCCGTAAGAGCTGTTACTGCTGACCTGGCAGGCATAGGGAATATAAATATTTAAAGTTTCAAGGGCTCAAAGTAATGAAGTGAGACCTCTGAGATTCTGCTGCAGCTTGTGATGTTTCAGAGCAGTCATCCAGCGTGTGTTATGGAAGTTTTGTTTGCTGTAATGTGTGCTTTCTGTTGCTTCACTCTCAAAGTCCACTTCCAGCAACAGCAGTAGAAACTATGTAGGTTTAGGTTGCCTTCATTAGACCAGCATATATGGGGCACCTCAGAAGTGCAGGGCAAAAGGGGTTAGGCACTACCTCTACGCGCTTACTGAAATGTTTCTTTTAATCTTTGTAGAATTAGTTACAACATCAGTTCCAATGGTTTTCAGTCTTGACATAGAACAACTCAGTGAGTTCTCCCAGAGCATCAGCAACCCTTGCAGAGTATGAAACTGCCATGGTATAAAATGCATCTGGTTTCATCCTTAATACTGTAGGTGTGGGAAGCTGAGGTGCCACTATATTCACTTGTCTTCACTTTACTCTCCTTTTGACCACCAAATCTTCAAGTGCTTTGCAGCAGAAAGCTCTATGTTGGGTTGAGAAATGCAGCCATGATGGCAGAGGGTACCATCTTATGAGAGCATGAGAGCAATTAGAGAAATTGGAAGAAGAAAGACTTATTCTCCATCCCAAGTGATCAAGGGCTGGAGAACATTCAGCAGCCCATGGGCAGGGTCTGCACTGGCTGTACGATCAAATGCTAGTTTCTCAAGGGACATGCAGACAAGATCTGAAGGGAATCAAAGCTGAGTCTCTGTTGGTGTCCGTGAACTATGGATGAGACCTCAAAGCATCTGTTAGTCTGAGCAAAATCTAGAAGACTTTCTCCTACCTCTATCAGCTGATGTCAATACAACGGTCTTCTGCATGTGTGATGAAGAAGTTACCCATGGAGAAGAACTTTCAGGGAGCCTTTTGGTTTTACCAATGCCGTGCTGCAAGAGCTAGGGAAAATAAAAAAAAAACCATGCTGCTTTGAATTTAGTCAGGTTTTCTTTTATCTGAAGGGACATCATTAACTTTCATCTGTCATCTGAATGTCCAGGAAACAAGGGATCAGGAATAGCTCCTCAGTGCCTGGGATGCTGTTTAGACTGTTTTCATGTACAGGCATATGATGATGCTCGATGATTTACATTTTAAATGAAAACGCATCTTGTAATTATCAAAATTTCACTCACAAAGAGAAATTATTGTTCTCCCAGTTGTCTGGGAACAGAGCTGACTTGATTGCTGGGAGTGAAAGTGGTCTGAAAATAGTCATCTAACAGAAGCTCTTTAATTTCCTCTTTTCTTAAATGGTGCGTGTCTGTTTGCTGTGTAGATTAAATTGGATACAACCCGCCCTCCCTCTGCCCCAAAGTAGCTTGGCAGCTGGAATTTGCTGGTAGTAGAGTCAAAATTTAGTCCTTAAATTGTGAAGAGGCTTTCTCCATCTTGCCCCCTCTCAAGTTTCAAGAAGTTTTGTATTTTGGGGGCTTTAACTGTAACATTTGTCCTTTCTAAAAAGGATGTATATGTATGTGCCCATATGCTTTTTCTGTCTGCTCTGCAAGCTCTCTCTAAAAGACTTCTCAAACTTCTTCAGTCTAGTTAATCGGTGGGGGAAAAAGAATATTATCCTGATCAGAGACATTGTGAGCTCTGTTGCTGCCGCTGCAGCCAGAAGCCTTCATAAAGCTGCAGATGAAATCTGTGGCTTCTCCGCAGTGCTGTGTGGTGTCTGGGTTGTCTTCCCATGAAAGCTTGTATAATTCCCGGGCATGTGGAAGGCAGCAGGCAACAAGTCAGAAACACTTACTGTCTCATTTTTTGCACCTTCTCCATTTTGTTCTGCCCTGTTTTTGGTTTGAGGCAAAGGCTTCACCTTTTGTCACTTCTCCATGTGCCATGGCACCATTCACCAAAATGGCTTGTAGTACCTAGTAATTTGTGGCAGGGTACTGATCGGCAAATGCCAGGAGCTGGTGTCTAGAGGAAGGGAAGGATGCTTTTCTCTTTCAAGAGCATGTTGTCCTCGGTCTGCGTGGCCATGCCTGTTGTTTCCTTAGCATAGGTGAAACAACAACTTTCTGTTCTGAATGTGCCAATAAATGAAGAGTCTCTTGGGTTCAGGAATTTGACCTCAGAGGCCTTCTTTAAAGTATTGAATTTCAGGTTGAATTCCAGTCCCTTTTCACAAGTTTAGTGGCGTTTCCTAACCTGAAGCTTCAGTTACAGTCTCCAGTCCAAAGTGAAAACCTCAGACCTCCTCAGAAACCCAGAACTTGGGGCACTTCAAGTCTGAAAGGTAAAATTGGTTCCACTGCTTAAATCTACTGAGAGCAGAGGTTTCCCAAGAATGCTTCTTTTCAAACTCCTGCCCCAAAGGAAAATACCCCATCCTTCTCCTGTTGGCTGTGCCTGGTCCATTAGCACTAGGCAGGTGGTACCTGTGGAGGTGCATTACCTGTGAGTGGGGACAACACTGCACCCTGCTCAGACTTGCCTTTCCTCCTGCCAGCACGTGCCTGAGCCTGTTTTCTTCACAGACTTTCCCTTCTCCCTGTTCCCATCCTGCTGACCCGCAGTTTCTACCTCTTCCCAGGTCCTGCCTTTGTTTGGATTGAACACCCTCAACCCAGATGTGCCTCTGACACAGACAATGAATGAAATCAATTTTGCTGCAGCATGAATCTACTGGAGTGTATAATGTAGCTGTGGAGAGATAGGAGAAATATTTACCAAGTTCATTACAGACTTAATGAGCCAGGATTCAGAGAGGTGGAATAGCAAACATCTCTGTTCTCTGGATGCGGCAAAGCAAAGCCAGAGCTCTGCAGAGGAACTTTCATTTCATTAAACAATTTTATTTTCAAGCCCCACTCAGCATTACTACAATCCTGCTGGCAGCATTTCCTAGTAGCTGCTCTAAGATGAAAATCTTTAAACCCTGTTCAATAGTTAAAATTAGTCCTGGACTGGCTACAACGCTGTGGCTCAGCAGTTAGGAAGCAATTTTACATATTCAGGTTCTGGTGGAATATTAACTGGTCCCTGCATTCAAGAGGCAGATGGTTCCTTTTCTAGGGATGAAGTTGAAAGCTAAATGTTATCCAAACTACCACAGCAAGTTGGTGGTGAAGGGTGCTGGAAAACAATAAGGACCTTGGGGCTCCAAATGCCAAGTTCTTTCCACTCAAGTAGTTTGAGCTATCTTGTTCTTGTGTTTCATTACTGCAACAGCAGCATGACTGATTGCAGAGAAACCACTGCAGAAGCAGGTCAGTGTATCGGAAGGTTTTCCTCCTTGATCTGAGGGAGCGTGGTCTTGGCTCTGGTTGCAGGAAAGCTGGGCATAGCGCAACAGACTCTGTTCTTGAGAATCTCCAGCCTGGTTTAAATCCTCCGCGTTGTGGTGCTCTGGTGTGGCTGTAGCCACAGAATAATATTACTGGCCTCTCCGTGGCACAGGCAGCAGTTAAGAAGAACTGGGAAGCAGGAAGGGCAGACCCTGCTGCAGATGAGTGTGTCCAAGAGCTGGGAGAGAGCATCTTCAGCTGCATGAGCAAGGAGATGGATGTACAGAAGAGGCTCTGGCTTTTGACTGGGCAAAGTTTCAATCAGCGTTTTTGATCATGTTCCCAATGCTGAAATCCAAGTTGGCTGGTAAAAAATGCCCACCCTTTTTTGGAATATGCACCCACATCCACCTCTCTCAAAGCAGTGCTTGGGTGGGATGGCACACACGTGACGTGGCACTAGCCAGTAATGTGGCCCTGGCGAGGTTCCAGTTTGGCACTGTGTCTGCTTGTCCCCCCCAGGCATGGCTTGTTCCTAGCACAGTCTCTGTGGTCACGTGCAGCTCTACCAACTGGTGTGTACCATGGCCCAACAGGTTCCTTTTCTAGGATACCACAGCAATAACAGGGAATGAATCCAGTGACCATCAAGGTCCGCACCTGGGTAGTTGTTTCTATCCTGCCTTAGAAATGCATTGCCTTTATGGGTCTTTGCCTTAAAGTACTTGCAGTGTGAGTGATACTTACCCAACTCCATCTGTCACCCAAGGAGCCAGATCCCCCCAGTGTGCAACCTTGAGATTGGCTGCCATCCTGCAGTCTGACAACTTGACAACCAGAAACAACTTTACCCTCTTCCTTACTAAATCTGAGCGCTGGTACTTTGCATGCTCCCCTGTCTTTCCTTGACTGCTTGTCATTTGGGAAGTTCTTAAAATGACCCTGCGCCACATAATTCAAATGGAACTGTGATTTGAAGGTTAATGAAGGAATTTCACACAGGGGATCTTGAAAATGAATATGGTTAGACACATCTCTGCCTTGTGAACAGTCAGCAATGGGTGAACTTGTTTGAAGATAGCAGTGTCCCTCCCAACTCCCATGGACGGCCTTTAAGAACTTAAAACCCAGGCATATCTCTGAGTCTTGCTATAAGTGTTTCAGTGGCTCTGTTGTGGGGTAGTTGTGGTACAGCGATAAGATATGTCGCCTGTATCTGGAAACCAAGACTAGCAAGTGCTCTGCGTTGGAGAGGGTATAGCAAACACCTTGCCCCGTTGCAGTCTGGCTCTGGTTAGCTAAGAGCTGAGGTGTCCTGTCCAGCTCGTCCCTCTAATTCCTTATGGCGTTTTCAGTACTGTAGTCAGGCCATAATTTTCCCAAAATCCCATTAACTTCTGTGCTGAAACTGAAGCCTGAGAATCAGGGGGATCTGACAGGGGAAACCAAATGTCCACAGCCACTCACTTGTTTGGTTAGCTGGGCTCAGGCTTGGCAAGAGTCAAAGCAATGTGGGAGCTCTTCTGGCACGTACCAAATAGCAGAGGTCCCAGGAGCTTGCAAGGCAGAGAGACCTGGGGTATCCCAATGGTCTGCCGTGTGCCTTGTGTCAGGGAGGCTTCTGTTGGATGCTTTAGCCTGTACGGTGGTGGTGTCAGACAGGTCCACGTGGGTGGACTCCCATTCTGTGCTGGGGAATCATCCCGTCCTCAGGGAACGCCAGCTTGTAAGTGCTGTCAGTTGCTGCCGAGACACAAAGGTACTGGGTCTGGTGCTAAGGAAAGAGTTGACTCACCAGCTTTAAGAGGTTAACTAACGGCTAACAGTGAACAAAATAACTAGGTTTTGCCTTTGGCTATGGGGATATCAGGAATTCAGTGCTTCCTTTTAGTCACAGTGCTGGGAAAAAGGCACTGCAGCCCATCTCTTGTCATAGAACTACTGCTAAATGGAGAAAAGCTGACAGCAAATATTTACTCTCAGATCAATTCTGCTTAAAGTGCAATGTTTGTAGCAGAGCTTGGACACAGGGAGGTCAGGTGTAGGATCAAGGCTGCATTTATATAAAGCCAGAGGAATATGCACTGGAAACCCTTGCTTAGAAAAGGAAAACACCAGAGGATTTTGAAAGTCACGCTATGAGGATCTTAATTTTTGTCCTCACACTGAGCGTTTTCTCGTGTTCAGGTAAGTTGCTCAGAATGGAACCACATCCTCTTTCTTATGGTGGTTTAGGGAGGAAAAGTACAAGACCACACTGAACTTCTAATGGATCTGTGCCTCCATCTCAGCGTTTCCAGTGTATGACTATGAACTCCCTGTCACAGAAGAGGCTCTCAATGCTTCCATTGCAAGGATCAATTCTCAGTCTTGGGGGACAAACTTGTACGGTGTTGTCAGGAGCCATGTCACAAGAGTAAGTGCGCAGACAACGGAGATCCTTTACCTGAAATATGCTTTGCTGTGGTGGAAAATTCTTTCACCCAACCCTGGAAACCCAGATTTAGTTGGAGTTTTCTGATGTTGCTTGGAAGAGGGTGGGTTTGGGGCATTATCTGAAGCTATGGGTTTAGGAACGTAAATATTCTTTGTATGTCAGTTTGTAATTAAAAATACCTCAGGAGTTCAAATTTTGCACCCCTAGAATAGAAATCTTTGGAGGGATGTCTTGTAAGATTTTGTTCAGAACTGGTGTTTTTAAATACTTCCAGCTAACTGCTTTGCTTTGGGCATAAAGTAACTTGGTTCATCTGAAGGTCTCAGCTGAATGTCTGCACTGCTAATTAAATGCCACCACAAACACCTTTAGGATTCTTTCTCCAATCTGTGTTTACATCATCTGTCTCTACACACCAATTCTGGTTTAAATCTACCAGTGTCTAAATGCAGGCAGGAAGCCCTTATCTGTTTTAATTTGTGTTGCTAAGAATTATATTGCATACCCAGAGTTAAAGAGTTAAAGCTTCCTAATTCGCTATACAAAAAAGATGTGGACAGGCTGGAGGGGGTCCAGAGAAGGGCCACCAAGATGATCAAGGGTCTGGGAAGCCTGCCATATGAGGATAGGCTGAGAGAACTGGGTTTGTTCAGCCTTGAGAAAAGGAGGCTTAGAGGTGATCTCATCACCATGCACCAGTACTTGAAGGGAAGTTGCAAAGAAGATGGCAACTCTCTTTTTACAAGGAGTCACATGGAGAGGACAAGGGGTAATGGGTATAAGTTACTCTTAGGGAGATTCCGACTGGACACGAGAGGAAAATTTTTCACAATGAGAACAGTCAACCATTGGAATAATCTCCCCAGGGAAGTGGTTGACTCCACTACACTGGATACTTTTAAGACTCAGCTGGACAGGGTGCTGGGCCATCTTGTCTAGACTGTGCTCTTGCCTAGAAAGGTTGGACCAGATGATCCTTGAGGTCCCTTCCTCACACACAGAATCTATGATTCTATGATTCTAATTTAAAGTTAGCATGTCCATGTTCCTGAACATCCTCAGAACCATTCTGTTTCTATAGATGGCATGTATCAAGTCTTCTGCAAGAATAAATGACAAGATGAGTTTTGGATTGATCTAGTTTGGAGAAAAAATGTGCTTGAAAGCAGTGGGTTTTTTGTTGTTTATATTTTTTTGTTGAGTCTCCCATCTTGATTAGACTCTGAGAAGGAGAGAAGAAAATCCTAATGTGTCAACAAAAGCAACCAAACTCTCTGAAGCTTGCAGTGTGGCAATACACGCTGCCCTCTGAGGCACCTGAGCTGACAAGGAGCGACTCTATAAACTGCATTAATTCAATTGCTTGCAGTCATGTGATTTACTTTCCAAGTCATGTATTTGCAATAGATTTCCCAGCAGTCTCGATATCCAAAGCAGAGCTGTTAGCACCCTGGTTCCCACAGAAGAGGGGGTAGCATGCAGGGGTAATGCTACCTTTGACAGCTAGAGTCCTCCCAACCGACCCTGAGCAGTAGGATGATTCCACAATGGGCTGTGGGGTTTCAAGTGAAACACCTGTGGAAAGCTGTTCTATGTTGTTGTTACCAAATCTGCCTAAAAGAGTAACTCCTGAGCACAATAAAATACCCTTTCTCACACACAGTAATCTGCTCTAAATTGGGCACTGAGGCACAGAGCCCTTATGTCTTGCTTCTGCTTGACAAAGAAGCAAGGTTGCCATGTAGTGTGCATAGAAGAATGACAGGCACTAATTAGATGTTGTGTTGACCTTCCTTTTACCAGGTTGACATGTGGAACAGCGATGCTTATAGACTAGAGCTGCAGTTCAGCATTCGTGAAACTGTGTGCACAAAAGCTTCAGGGAGAGACCCGTTCACGTGTGACTTCAAAATAGGGCCTTTCGTGGTGAGTGCGTCTGCTGTGAATGTGAAATCCCCCCTCCGTGCAGGATGTTCTCAGGACGTGTTGAAACACTACTGGTGCTGAAGAATGAAGAATGAATGGCTTTCTGAAGACAAAACCAAACCCAAACAAATACAGCCTACAGCATGGAGTGGGTGTTAGATGGGAAAGGTGGCTGCTGGGAAACTCTTCTGCCTGGTCAGTGGGGAATACAGGAACTGCTCTGAGCTGAAAAGAGAGAATGCGTGTCTTGGAGCAGCTTGTAGCGAAGGTGTCTGTGTGCTTTGGGAACAAATCCTGGAAGGAAGATGTGGCTTCTTTTCCTGCTTCTGTCTATCACGCATCTAGGCACCAGACAAAGGCCTATCTTCCTATGTAGTGCAGATTCCCACTCTGCTGACAGTGCTAATCTTTCAGATTTTCAACTCTCTTTTCAGCCTGAAAGAAACACAGGTCAGGCTCTTGATATAGCTCTTGCTGCGCTCTGATTCTTAGGTGACCAGCTTTGGTGTAAATACATCATCTTTGAATCTGGATTTCTCCGTGCACAGTTATTTTTGACAAAACATGGCTCCCATTGCAAGCTTCTTGAGTGGTTATGTCCCAACTGCTTGCACAAATCTTGCAAAGCATGTGGAGTAGCTCTTGAGTCCCTGTGTGCAATGATGCCGTACTGTGTGTCAGACTTCCACAGAGATTATCTCTGGTTCTTTGTGCTGCTTCAAGCTGAGCTCTTCTCATGTCTTTTTCCTCTGTGAATGGCTGCCAAACTTATCTGTCCTTCCTGGGGACAGTCTTTAGGGAAGAGAAGGGATTCTGGGAAGGCACTGAACAGATGGCGCAAAGGCTTTCCTCATAGCTTATGGGTCATGCTACCGCCTCAGGAGGTAGTTTACCCCGTGAAGAGGGGGATAAATGTCTCTTCGAGTACCGCAACTCTTGAGCTAAGCAGCTTGTGTGCACGTGTAGATGGGACAACGTGGAACTGATGGTTGTTGCTAGGTTTTCTTTAAAGACATGAGGGTTGGCTGCTGCGAAGTTATCACTGTATCCTAAACAGACACCATCCCTCTTCTTTTCTTCTTGGGGCAATACGGTATGAAAGATAGTGTGAGGATCTCTGTTTTCCAAACTTGGGTGCGGGTTTTGCTGGAGCTTCTGTCAAATCGTAGAGAGAACTTCTTTAAAGGTAGTTTAACTTCTAGAGCTGGAGCTGCCATCAGCATAGCCCTACACAGCTCTTCTGTTTGTGCTTGGTGATGCCAGAGCCATGAAAAGGATTTGGAGATTTTCTTCTACCTTGAGCAGGCTCAAGGCTTCAAACAGCTAACATGCAATTGTAGAGCAATAACTTGTGTGTAGTCATAGGCTGCCAGAATATATTCATCTGGCTGCAGTCTGCACCAATAATTTGTAGGTGTATAATCTTGCTTGAGTTTCTTCCTTTTGGAATTTGTTTTTAAAATCCCTGTACAGGTTCCCACCCCCAATGAAACTCCCATGAGAGGGTTTGTACTGTAGCTTTGCTCTATGAGATTTGCTCTGTTTTGATCTGTTATAGCCAACCGCTTTCTGCAGAAGTGTTGTGGAAGTCTCCGGTGAGCTGATCTTGAACATTATTGTGCAGTGCCATCGTGGCACATCCAGCTCTGAATCGATGAGCAGCGAGGAGGTAAGGAAGGGGAAAATTGATTTCTGCTGCTTGGGGGAGCAAAAATTCTGCTCATCCTCTTTTAAGGATGTCAGGGGTATATGTGTGAACTGCAACCCCTGTTGCAGTTGGAGGT